>ML809737.1:73209-92959 GCA_009831015.1 Picea engelmannii | reverse complement strand
CCTTAGAGCCCTTAGTCTCCCACAAGTTCACCTGGCGGAGTGTTGACTCCAGGGGTTATAGAGTCTACCAATCCGTCAAGTCAGCGAGTGGCACCCTTGGAGCACGTGGTGCATCCTGAAGGGCACGTCGCACAAAGAAATACCAGTCAGCGAGTGGCACCCTTGGAGCACGTGGTGCATCCGGAAGGGCACGTCGCACAACGGAAGCAGACGAGGCGAGTGGCACCCTTGGAGCACGTAGTGTGTCCTGAAGGGCACGTCGCATGGATGATGATGATGAGACAACCTAGATGACCCAAAGACCTTAACTCCTGATAAAATTCTTAACACGACTCCCCTATATAAATTGTCGCCCTGTTCAAATCAAGAACCTAAATTAAAAACATCTCTAAGTTAAATTTGACAAGCCCTAAGAAAAGATTCTACAATAATAAACCTAGGGCGTAAACTAAAACCCTCCTAGGTGTTAATTAAAGTCTTCTTAAAAGTAAAGGGGGTAAAGAAATGAGGGAAGTAAATTAAGTGAATACCCATGGCTTTTAAATGATAAAGAAGAAATAAAATTTATTAAAGTGTGAGAGTATAAAAGCTAGGAATTTAAAAATATATTGAAAAGATAAAAAACCGCATTTATCTCTTGGGTTCAAAAATAAAAATAACAAGATAGAACTAAATAAGGAGTAAATTAAGGAGTAAATTAAGGAGTAAATTAGGAGTAAATTAAGGAGTAATTTAAGGAGTAAATTAAGGAGTAATTTAGGAGTAAATTAAGGAGCGATTTTTGGGGGAGTGAGGGAATTGAATCTTTTAATAATTAAAAAGAAATAAATTTTGGAGAACCATAAGAATGAGCGACACTTGGACGGCAGAGAATGGTTTTGAGAGAGTCATAAAAATTAATTAATTAATGATTTAGGAATTTAGGTCAGTCTCAAAATTCTATAAAAGGAGGGGAAAGGAAAGAAGAAAGGGGGAACGCTTAGCGTAACGTTACCCTACCGAATTGTGGCTTGACGGGTTGCTTGTGAGGAGTTGGGTATATCTCAGCTGTGTTGGAGTGGTAGCTCAGCCGTGGAGGCGAGCTGAGACACTAGTCTATCTCTGGTTCTTGTGTGGCCCCTTTGCGGCTCGGGGGGGCTAAGGGGGAAGCAGAGTACCCCTAGCGTTTGGCTGGGAGGTACCGGTGAGCTTTCTTTGGTCGGAAAGAAGAATCGACATGGAGCAAGAGACGCAGCACGGAGCGCGGGATGCGACACGGAGTGCGAGACGCAGCGCAGAGCGCGGGACGTCTTCCAACGCGGGCATAAGGCAACGGTATGATTTTGATTGGTGAAGTAATAAGCATTTGATATTCGGCAAATTACTGTTAATGTGGATGATATTGTGAGATTGTTCTGGCATTTTATATTCGGCAGATTTATTGTTATTGATGATGATATCGTGAGATTGTTCTGGCCCTTTTATGTTCGGCAAATTCGTTCGGCAATGTCATAGTAAGATTGGTTCGGCAATTGCCTTTATATCACTGTACTGGAAAATATTTATTTGTGCGCGTCTTCTGTTGTGGGATTTTTGGCGTTTGCCACTATTTATGGGGCACCTTGCATGCTGTACTATTGGTGTTTTTGTTTTACTATCTTGGCATCTGTTGTAATGGGCATTGCCACTGTTAGGGGGTGTGTTTGTTTACTGTTATGATTGGGTGTGGTACAGTAGCCTTGGGTTGCCGTAAATGGGTTGCTGTAATGCCCATTCTCATTTGAAATTAAATCGTTGTCGTCGGTTCAATTGTTGCATGTACTCTTAATGCTATACACAGTGAGCCTTGGTTTTAATGGCGTTCTCCCCTCTGCGATCTGTTGTTGTTGGGCGTCTCCACTTCTGTTGATATGTTAAGCGTTGTGCGCGATTTACCGTTTGTAAGTGTGTTTTGTTTTACAGAGAGAGTGTTTTCTTAGCGTGGGCTTAGATTTTGGGGGCATTCAGTGTATGCATCGGGCATTTATTCATTGACAATGGGCAATCCGTATTGAGAAAATTTGTTTTTTTCAGTGGGCAGTTTTTGGAGGGGGTGTTCCATACAGTGCGTTTTCGTTTGTTTTTGGGCGATGGAATGGGAATTACAGGCTTAATAATATGCGTTTTCTTTCTAAGATTTTGGGCGTTTTTTTTGTGTTTGGCAGTCCGCGTCTCACTGGATTCTAAATGGGGTTTTTTTTATCTGCGTTTTCAATGGTTCATGTTCAGCATCTTGCTGCATGTCTTGGGCGTTATTTTTGGCATTTTTGGGATACTGTTGAAAAGGTAGTTTCCCAGCTATTCGCTGGTCTTCTCCTCATAGCTTCCAGGCGTCAGTTTAGTCATGCATTGTAAATAATAGTTTAATCGCACAATAAGACTGATAGTTTAAACGATAGTTAAATTGCACAGTTAAAACTGGTAGTTAAAATGATAGTTAAACGATATATCAGAATTTCTAGGTTGTAAATGATAGTTTAAATGGTATAGTTTAACTGATAGTTTAAAGGATAGTTTAAATAATATATCAGATTTCCAGGTTTTTATATACGATAGTTTTAAATGACAGTTAATTTATATATATATCCAAGGTCGAATATCACCGCGCGCATACTGGTATTGCATTGTATGATCAGGGATTATCATTGTGCTCTCAGCCTCGAGACATTGTGATTGAGGCTGGTTTCTCCGGCCGTGGACTTCGTTCCATTCATAGGATTCCCGACTATTCAGCTATGGCCATGAGACTGTTAGTCTGCTCCTGCGTTTGGCTTTGTCGATATCGGACAGATTGCACCATCCATCTCCGCCTGGCAGCTTCAAGCTCAGCAACCTACAGACCTGTCATGTTAATTGGCGTTGCTATTTACAACCATGACCGGATACAGTGCTAGGGTAAACGATTATATACCTTATATATAATGGAGTAATTTCACTTGGAAGAAAAAAGGGGTATTGCATTGTTTAAGCGATTGTTGATGACCAACATAAGTTCAGGTTAAGGCCAGCTGGACAGAGTCACTAATAAATACATAACTAACGAATACAAAACTACAAGTAACCCATTAAACTATTGAATACAAACTCCACATTAAAAGGACGCAAATCCACGTGTTGCGAGTTTCATAATTTTAATCATTTTAAAACAATTAGTTCTGCATTTACACTGTAACTTGGACACCAAAAACGTCAAAATTCAACGAGAATGGTTTGATTAAAATGGTCATATCTATAGAGGAATTATTCTTAGCAGGATATGAAAAAGAGATTTGGTATTCCACCGACGCATGATGATACAGACGGAAATTAAATGGTCATGTCTATAGAGGAATATTCTTAGCAGGATATAGAAAATGAGTTTTGATATTTCACCGACCCATTATACAGATGGAAGGCATATAGCTGGAAATTTAATGTCCGAGAGTCTATATATTCGATCGCATATAATTCTGCATCTAGGTCAAACATAGGCAGTTTAAGTTGGCTAATTATCGCCACGACATTGGGGCAACTGATTTGGGATATAAGGAAATAAACTTATGTACAGTTTAAGGCCAGCTGGACAGGGGTGCCTTATAAAATATAGAAGTAAAGTGCATGTATAACAGTTGGAAGAAGCTTGCCTTAAAAATTATGAGTACACCGTACCTTATCCTGAATTAAATGCATTGAGATTGCTTCGTTCATGTGAGTAACCCAATAGAAGTTTATTTACACTATGCAATTGCTTAATGGTGTATTCAATACAATAAGAATTTCTTTAAACATTCAATAAAGTAGGATTTTTTTTCAAATCAAGGAGGAACTCCTTAATTAATTATTATCCTTAATTATTGTGATCTGAACATTAATAGTGGTCATATTAAATATTGACCTTTTTAACCTTTGTCATTTTACCCTTTTTATTAGTTTGCCATTTTAGGTTATGATGTATGTTATTATCTTCAATCGATATTACCTATAATTATGAGGTCATAGATAGTAGATTACTATTGGACCTTAGTGAATGAATTAATCTTGTTAGGTCATTATGAATTTAGCGGGTGTTAGTATATAAGAGGTATAAATTGTAAAATCATGGCCAAACTGTGACATAAATGATAGATGGTTAATGTTTCATGACGAAGTTATTATAACCTTTGTTTATTGTTAATAGCATACGTGGTGCAATAACCTGGAACTACGTAGCATAGTTACCCCAAGTTAGTATACCGGGGTGGTTGTTCTTTTAAACGAAGTTGAACTTGTATGTTCGTTGTCGGAGTCCTTGTCACGTGCCTTCCGTAACGGGCGCAAATGTTCTTCTTATTTATGTTGTACTTGATGGTGGTCAGTTACTTTGTCGCTAAATGTTGGCGTTGTGCACCTTATGCCTATGGTCGTATATTGTTTGTCGTTACTCGTCGTGTGCCTTTAGTCTTCCTGTCATGAACATCGTGGTTGTGTCTTGTTGATTGTCAAGGGGCGATGAGAGTCAAGTGTGTTGTTACTTCTACACGTGCGCACTCACCTTAAATGAAAAAAAAAAATTGCACCTGTTACTGGAATGGTTGTCGTAACGAGGAAGGTCGTTACAAGGTTACTCAAAAACAAGACAAACATATAAAGGTAAAATAACTACAAAGAAATTTTTCAAGAAAATATTTTGCACCAAAGAAGACATCTCATCATCAGATGAAGATGAAGTCAGTGACAGTGAAATAGGAAGAGTTCTATTCATGGCAGTAGAAGACTCTGATAAAAAAGACTATGAAGAAGCATATGAAGAATAAATTGAAGAGGCAGAAGTTGACTTCTGAGAAGAATTAATGTGTCCCATAGAAGTTATCAGCAGAGAAAAGAAGAAAAACAAGAAACTACAAGAAGAACTAGATAAGAAAAAAGACACTCCAGTACTAGAACAAATGATAAAAAAATTGAAGGTTCAAATAGAAGAAGATAAAATAATTGAATAATGACTCAAAGAACAACTACAACAAAAGCACAGGGTCATTGGAAACTTGGAAACAAAGATTGTCACACTAAGAAAGGATATTCAAAAGAAAAATATGAAGAATAGCTCAAAAGTTCTAGATGACATTATCAACAGTCAAAAATTTCATCTTGACAAGTTCGGACTTGGATACAATCAGAAAGAAAAGGGATCAAGCTACAAAACAACAGAGCAAGAAACAAATCCAAAACGTTATGCAGAAACAATCAAAGAGGATAATAAGATATACAACGAAGATTACAAGGACACTCCTTCACCAAGACGATTCAGATTTCAGATTCAACAACAGATAGACATGCCTCAAGAAGAAGAAAGATTCATAAGAGCAACTCCTTTCAGAAGATCTTCAACTACTAGGTATCAAACTATATTTTTTGGTTTATGTTATGCATGTTATAATTTTGGACATAAAGCTGTAAATTGCAAAGCTAACAACAGGAACAATAACTACTTTAAGAGCCATACACAAAGGGGTTATTCAATAAGACCTAGTGAAACACAGAGAAGAAGTTACAACATGTTTGAATCTTTGAGCACTTAAGTGGAATGTTACAAATGTAACAATTTTAGACACATGGCCAAAGATTGCAGAATCACATCCCCTCCTAAAGAACCTCAATAGAATCACAAACAAGAACCTCAGAAAATAACATGGATAAGAAAACAAGATCAGTATAGCAATGAAGAATGCACAGTCGCTCTACAAGCTAAACAAAGAAAATGTGGTTGGTATGTTGGCAGTGGATGTTCAAAACACATGATAGGTGATAGAGACAAGTTTCTTACATTACGAAAGGAAATATATGGATCAGTCTCCTTCGGAAATAATGATTCAACCAAAATCATTGGAAAAGGCACAATTCGAATTGGGAACAAGAATGAAAAGGCAGAAAATGTTCTACTAGTAGAAGATATGAAACATAATCTTTTAAGTGTGAGTCAAATGTGTTGGAAGATTGGTTGTTGTCATTGATGTCAACCCTAGTCATGGGTTTTGGACCGCAAGATTGATGAAGGTATTTGGACATGAAGCAAAATGCACATGCAGATACAACACCCATAGATGGATAGTATACATCATGTTGTTTCCGGTGGTATGTGGCACATCACGTGGATCCTCATGGTTGAGGAGAAATGAATTTTTGAAGATGACAAAGTGAATTGTACATGTAGGCCCTGAAGAAAATTAAAGAAAAGAATTACAAAATAAGAAAGTGTCAGGTCGGCCCTAATGTTAAAAGGAAGTGATATAAATGGTATAAATAAACATTATTATACATTCATTTGATACAAGTCAAATTTCAAAGGGAATAAGAAGTAAAAGAAGGCCGGATTTCAAGGGAGGATGAAGTCTTTTGGTGATGTGTTTTAAGGTATGTTATTTTCAGGTCATCTTACCATTTTTTATATAACTTTTTTTTAGAATGATTCAGATGGTGAAATCACTATGGTATTGATAATACATATCAAGGTAGCTTTGGTAAAAATTTCAACTTTTGATTCACTATAATTATAGAGATACACACTGTGGAAGATATGGTTTGTGACCAGTCCTAAAGCTAGTCAATAAACAGGTGTTCTGGGTACAATAGTCATAACTTCTTCATACAAAATTGAAATGAAGTGGGACCACTTCCATTGGAAAGAGTATGGAATTTAGTTTCTTGTGTGCGAGTTTCAAAATCGGATGTTAAATATTGAGTGCGGGGCATGATGTACAAGTTGGGTCATCTGAAGAGACCAGAATTGAATAAAGTGTACTATTCTTTCTATAACCTCTTTTTGGGGAGGATTCAAGGAGTGAAAATTGGAGGAGTTTCAGAGAAGACATTGAGTAATATTATCTACAGGATCAGAGTACTCCAAGAATTGAAGAAGTCTCAGGAAGCATTATCAAGTTCTATGTGATGATTGGTTGATGGTGATGATTTAATGTAAAGTTTTATTATCTCTCATATATTTTTGGGTGTAAGGAAGTGGCAAAGATGGAGAGTTCAAATCTCTCTTGATATTGGAGGATTATATCTTCCTATTGGAGGTTTATCCCTCCCTTTACATTTGGAAGTTGTAGCTACCTTTGGAAGTCATTACTTCCCTTGAACAAAAACTATTGATTATTTCTCATATATTGTGCATGGTGTGTTGTGGTGTATTGGTGTAACTCTTATACTATTGTTCATTGGTCATTGGATATAATTGAATGGTTTAAGTATAAGTTGAATTTTTTTTTTTAAATTGTACTTGATATTGATTTACCTCCCTCTCAGTATCAACAAAATGTGTGATCAAGGTCATAAATTTACCTCCGATTCACAAAAGTGTGAGATAAGAAAAGAAGGTTCATGGAAATTGGTCGCTACAACTGCAAGAACTTCAAGCAACATATATGTGTTAAACGAAATTGGAAATGAAAAGTGTTGTCTAGGAAAGGAAGATGAAAGTTGGCTATGGAACAGAAGAATGGGTCACATGCATTTTGATAACCTTGTCAAAGTCAGCAAAAGAGAATCAGTTAGAGAAATTCCTCAGATCACAAAACCAACCAACACTTTATGCAAGCATTGTCAACAAGGAAAGAAAACAAAGACTAGGTTCAAATAAAAGGAATATTCAACAACACGACCACTGGAAATTGTGCATACTGAACTAGTTGGACAAACTACAACAAAGGGCTTAAAAGGTAAGAGATACTTTATGTTATTAGTTGATGATTATACAAGAATGACTGCATTTTGTTTTCTCAAGAACAAGTCAGAAGCTTTTGAAAACTTCAAGATCTACAAGGAAATGGTTGAAAATGAGATGGATTCAATAATAAAATGCTTGAGAAATGATAATGGAGAAGAGTTCACTTCAAAGGAATTTATGGACTACTGCAGCAGTCATGGAATAAAAAGGAAATTCTTTGTTGCTAGGACACCTCAACAGAATGGAGTTGTTGAAAGAAAGAACATGACAGTACAGAAAATGGCTCAAACAATGTTAATGGATTCCAAATTGATAGATATATTTTGGACACAGGAAGTGCATACAACAGTTCACATTCAAAACAGAGTAATGCTTAGAAACAAAATTGAAATAACTCCCTACGAGCTATGGAAAGGAAGACCGGCAAATGTGAAGCACTTCAGAGTTTTTGGAAGCAAATGCTACATCAAAAGAGAATATGGCAGAATGGGAAAGTTTGACTCTCGTGTGGACAAAGGAGTACTTGTTGGTTACTCAAGTACAAGGAAATCATACAAGTGTTACAATCTAAGATTGAACAAAGTTGTGGAAAGAATCAATGTAACAATTGATGAAACAGGCAAACCAGAATCAAAGGAAGAAGAAAATAAATCAATGGAACAACTTTTTGAAGAAGAAGAAGCAAAAGATGAAGTAGAAGAGGAATATGAAGAGAATCTGACAGAAAAAAAAAAGAGCAAGTTCAGCAAGTATCTCCAAAGACACCTAGAAAACGAGTACAGAAGAATCATCCTTCAGATCAGATTATTGGAAACAAATATGAAGGAGTTGAGACTAGAAGCAAAATCTATTCACCAGAACAAACACACATAGCGCTCTTATCTACAATTGAACCAAACTGTTTTGAAGAATCCAACAAGGATGAATTTTGAAATAAGACCATGAATGAAGAATTGGATCAAATAGAGAAAAATGACACTCGAGAACTGGTTCCAAGACCAAAGAATAACAATGTAATCGGCACCAAATGGGTTTTCAAGAATAAATTAAATGAATATGGACAAGTTACAAGGAACAAAGCTAGATTGGTATGTAAAGGATATTCACAAATTGAAGGAATCGATTTTGAAGAGACATTTGCCCCAGTTGCTAGAATGGAAGCAATCTGGTTGCTTTTAGCCTATGCATGCTCCAAAAATGTTAAAGTATATCAGATGGACATAAAATCATATTTTCTGAATGGGGAAGTTGAAGAAGAAGTCTACATTGAACAACTAGAAAGATTTCAGTTGTGAGAGAACGCATATTATGTGTGTAAATTAAAGAAGGCCTTGTATGGTCTAAAACAGACTTCTAGAGCATGGTACTCTAGACTGGATAAGTATCTACAACAGGCAGGGTTCAGAAAAGGAATTGCAGACATCAACATCTGCATCAAGGTAAGTGAAGGTAATATTTTATTAATTGAAGTTTATGTTGATGATATTATTTTTGGTAGTGATGATGACAGGTTAAGCCAGAAATTTGCAAAAGATATGCAGAATGAATTTGAAATGTCGTTACTTGGAGAACTATCCTTCTTTTTGGGACTTTAGATACGTCAAATAAACCAAGGAATCTTTATTTCTCAAACCAAGTATATCAGAGAAATGCTAAGGAGGTTCAGAATGGAAGATTGCAAACCAGTTATCACTCCCATGCAAACCAGTTGCAAGTTAAGCAAAGATAATGATTCAAAGTCTACATATCAGAGGCAATACAGGTCAATGATTGGAAGCCTACTATATATGACAACATCCATACCAGATGTAATGCAGACAGTTGGATAGGTGGCACGATTTCAAACAGCACCAAAGGAGTCACATGTGTTAGCAGTGAAGAGGATTTTAAGATATCTTAAAGGAACAAAAGAGTTTGGATTATGGTATCCAAAAGGAAAGGATATATCACTTATTGCCTACACAAATGCAGATTGGGAAAGTTGTATTGATGACCGACGAAGCACCAATGGAGCAACGTTATACTTGGGTGAGTGTTTAGTATCATGGTTAAGCAAGAAAAAATCATCAATATCTTTATCTACAGTCGAGGTAGAGTATATTGCAGCAGCATCATGTTGTACACAGGTTCTTTGGATGAAACAAACTTTAACAGATATACAGGTTGAGTATGATGAGCCCATTCCAATCTATTGTGATAATACAAGCGCCATCAGTACCTCAAAGAACCCGATGATGCACTCCAAGACGAAGCACATTCCAATAAAGTATCACTTTCTACGGGAGCAGGTTGCAGAAAATAACATTAGAGTTGAGTATGTGGGCACAAAAGAACAAGTGTCAGACATCTTCACAAAACCACTTCCACGAGAATACTTTGAATCTCTTCGCCAGAGACTTGGAGTTATTTCTACTCCAAAATGAATGATTTTTGAATTCTTATATTATATGTATTAGATTTACACGAGGAAGCACCATAAGAGGACAGTTCAGTTAGGGGGAGCTACCCCATATGGAAAGATACCTTTGCCATTTATGACAAAGGGGGAGAGATTTATCAGATGCAAAAGATAGAGGCATGGTTCCAGGGGGAGCAGATTTATCAGATGCAGAGGAAAGAGGCATGGTTCCAGGGGGAGCATGAGTGATATTATTTCATTATTGCATCAGAGTGTTGTAATCAATGTCAAAGGGGGAGATGGTTCATTAAGGTTGGTTGTCATTGATTTCAACCCTTAAACAAAGCCCTGCAACAAAAAGGTTTAGGTAATGGACCCAATATTGTTTGACATAAATATGACTCATTATTGGCTTTTCATGGTTGATAAGAAGTAAACATGGATGAACTCCAAAGTGGTCCCCTTATGGTGAAATCCCTCACGAGAAGACACTTTGCAGAGTAAGAGAACCCATGATTAATTATGGAATAATGATATGAAGGATAGTGAATTTGTCAGGGAAACTATCCTATATGGATAGTTCTTGTCATGCCATTTTTGGTGGTATGTGGAACGTCACATAACTCTTCACGGTTAGAGAATTATGACCATGTGAAGTTGGAGAACCCAGGTTTGGGTAATGGACCCAGGTTTGTTTGATGGATAACTGTATGATTTTTTCTATATTAGAAGGTAATACTATTCTAGATGGATAGTACATCATTCCATTTCTGGTGGTATGTGGAACATCGCATAACTCCTCACTGTTTGACAGTTATGGCCTTACAAATTTGGAGGACCCTCTTATGTCATCTAGAAGCCCCAAAAGGTCAAAGTAGTCAAAGTGATTTAAGAGATTTTAGAAGGTAAATAATAAAGTGAAGTGATGAGTGCATTATAATTCAAAGTGAATACAAAATAAATTATTTCAATAGTAAATTTAATTGAGAAATTAGAAGTGGGTTAACCCTAAAATAAGGAAAGTAGGCAAAGTGACCTAGAATATGTTTTTAAGGAAGCTACTTGGAGAGTATAAATAAGAGGCACGACTCTCTCATTTTAATCACACTTGAGAATATTGAATATCTATAGATGTCTAAGGTAAACAAGGATATCTAAGCCAAATTTCTGAGGAAAGGTGAAGAAAATAAGGATGAAATGCAAGGAAGGATAAATTATTTTGATGGTGCTTTCTAAGGTATGTTATATATAGATCATCTCACCATTTTCGCTATAAATTTTTTTCTATAATGATTCAGACCATGAAATTTCTATGACATTGAGAAAACATATCCAAGTATATGTGGTAAAAAATTCATATTGTGGGTCATTGTATTTTTGGAGTTACACTCCGTGGAAAATAGGGTTTGTGGCTAGTCCTGAAACTAGTCTAAAACAGGTGTTTCCGGTAAAAACGTCATAACTTCTTCATAACAGATCCAAATTAAGTGAGACAAAATTTGTTTATTATAGTATAGTCTACAGTATGTTTTGTAACAGTTTCATATCAATTCAACAAATATTCCGTGCAGGGCACGCTCTACAATGTCTCTCTCTAGAATAAGCCATAATTCAGCAATGTATGCCATTTTTTATATAACTCCTTTTCTGAGAGGTTCCAAGAAGTGACACCTGGAGGAATTGCATAAAACACACTGAAGAACATTTTGTATCAGTTTTAGATATTTATACATTACAGGTACAAAGTTATGATTACTTCAAAGTAGGGTTGTTGACTAATCCAAAACTAGGCATGTGAGACTAAAGAAAAGTTTGATGAAAATGCTAGTCTCTTGTTGTTAAAGTTAAGGAAGGTTTGCAGGAATGTGATCATATACACAAGGTCTATTACAAAGCTACAAATCATATTTGGATGATGAAATTGATGAGGGCTTTTGGTTGAGGTACATGTTGAGTACATGGTTGAGACAAGTAGTTGAAGAGTTGGCACATACATGAGGTGTATAGTTGATGATGCTGGTACATATTGATGAGTCTTAGTTGATGAGTAGTTGAAACATTATTGGTACATGGTTGGATTCACTTGTTTATGTTACAGGCTGATTACAGGTTGGTGCATGGTTGATGCACTTGTTTATGGTACATGTTGATTACAGGTTGAGGTATAGGTTGATGCATGGTTCAAGTTTATTGGTACATGTTTTCAGTGGTATATATCACAGTGATAATGTGACAGTGGTTCCATCATTCTACTTCTACTTCAGGGCGGTTGGATGGGGCAAGGACAAGTGGTTGTAGCCACCTTCCAGTTGTAGATGAAGAACATAGTGGGTTGTAGCCTCCTTCTGGTTGTAGCCAGAGAATTGAGGAGTTAGAGCTTCCTTCAGGTTGTATCTTGAGAAACTAGGGGGTTGGAGCCTCCTTGCAGTTGCAGTTGGAAAAAAAAGGAAGTTGGTGCTTCCAATGAATGTAATTCTTCAAGACATATAAGATAAATCATTATGTGGTTTTCTCCCAATTTGGGTTTCTATGTAAAACACTGGTGTACTGTGTATGTGTGTGATTGTTCATTTCTTATGTAGGGTTTTGGATAATAATTCTACATTGATATAACACTAGAATTATTTGGAGAAAAAGGATTATAATTATGCTATTACTGATTCACCCCCCCTCTCATTAATCCAACACTATGAACAATGAAGTGCAGCGGGGTGCCTTTTACCCACATCTGTGAATGGAAGAGGTGCTCTCCTTCTTCTGGCTCGTCTGGTTTACCAGGCTGGAGCTTGGTGGTAGCAACGGTGGCACTGGGTTCTGTGTCAATGATACTTCTTCCCCTTTATGGTTCTGGCTCAAAGTCATAATCCGCATCTGATTCAAAGGCTTTTACTTCGAGCACCAACGACTTCTTTGAGCGGCAGTCAACAATGTTATGCCAAGGGCTCTTATGGAAGTCACACCACTTCTCGATATCTTTATTTGTCTTTCCGGTGTCCTTATTTGCTTGCGGCTTGGACTGGTTGTCCTGATACTGTCCATATTTTCTCTATCCTTTGTTCTATGGGTTGGGGCCACCCTTTCCTAGATTTTGTTGTGCGGGGTTCCCAGGCCCAAATTTGTGCATCTTTTGTTTGATCTTCTACTCGATTTTGACGACATATCGGTAGGCCGCACCCAAGGATGAGATGTACATAAATTTCATTTCGGTATGGATGTATCTATGCAGAGAACCTCGATACTTGAGCACCAGATGTCTCTTTGAATCTTTGATACTCAGCTTGGTGCACAAGGTATGGAAGATATTTGTGAAATCTGGCACTGCTTGGTCTCTTTGTTGCTGCGGTGTGGTCCATTTGGTATATAATTTGTCATAACTTTTGACAGGGTAGTATTGTTCCTTAATAGCATCTCTAAAGGATTGGCAAGTGGCCGTGACTGTAAATAATGAGGGTTCATGTGTTTTTTTTTTCTCACAAAAAGTTTCCCACCAATCTTTGACATGGGGAACAGCTTTGAGGAGTGCAAAAGTAATCTTTTCTCTATTCGAAAATTTATGGACAGAAAAATACCCTTCTAGTAGATTCAACCACTTATCTACAACATCTGTGTCTATCTGACCTTCAAATATAGGAATATCGAAGTTTATTTATACCTTGAAGGGGGTGGCGCCTCTGCTTGAAGAAGATGTGTCGCCTGTTGGTAGCCGTCGAAGGATTTGAGAGAAACTATCCATCATCTTGTTCCTCTGTTGCATGAGGGATTCCTCAATCAACAGTTTGAAAGGATATCATGTCCCGTCATCTTTATTTTCTCCTACCATGATAGTTCGCTTGGGTATGTGAGAGCTTTTGTCCTCAAGAGAAGCAAGCTCGAGACCTAACTCTTTATACTCCGACCTCGTTGGGGACATGCATTAAGACGACAAGGAGAAGACCACTCTGATACCACTGATATGGATTTTATAAGCAAAACATAATGACTACATATTATTAACATGTGCTTAACACAAAATAACAGAGATACAATAAAACTAGTTTTATATTCAATAACGAAATAAGATGAAACTGTAAAATGCAACGGAAACAAGCTTGTTGGAATGGTGGCAACTTATCTCTAAGAAGAGATGTGAAGGTTGTGCTCATTCACAAGAAGATGATTACAATGAGGCTCTGAAGGCCTTTTTTACAATAAGCAGGAATGTAAAAAACACTAGACATCCAAAAACCTAACCCTAGGAGATGAAGCGCCAAAAGTCATGTGGGCCCCGTTTGGGTAAGTTAGTACATCAACTTCTCGGGGTCGTAAATTTTACATACGATCTTCGTTTTAGGCGTATGATAACGCATTGGAAAGGTATCGTCAAGGAGATTCATTTTATGCATAATATGGAAGGAACTTCCATATTGAAAACCTTTTTTCCCAAAATAAAAACATCGTTTAGGGCCTCAAAACGGCTTCGAAAGTGAAAACTTCTAAAAATAGTAAATTATCAAAATTGGCAGAAACTTTTTTTGAGCCAGTTGGAAAAGGTGGGTGATCACTGATATCCACCTGGATTAGTGGGTGACAATTATTTTGAGCTCAACATTCCCCCTTTCCTTGTCCTGCACCCAGTCTTCAATGTGGCTCTCCTTCGACCATATTTCCCACCATTATTGGACACCTCAGAGATAGAAGAGCAGTTGAAACCAACAGATCTCAACCTTGATTGAATGAAACAGAGATCAAGTGATCATATTGTGGGCACACAGATCAAGGGAACTCGACAGCAAAGGATCGAGCTTTATCGAGTTGTCAAAGAAGGGTAGCTCCTGCACCAAGGCAAGTGGCTCACCCGGGACCAAATTCAACAAAAAAATCCTCATATGATGGAGGAACTCAACGCAATGGAGACCATTTCTTACTAAGGAGGGAGGATTGATCTAGGTGGATATCGGTGGCCACCCACCTATTCCACTGGCTTGAAAAACAGTTTTCCACCTTGGCAGTTTTTTGACAGTTTTTCAGGTTCCAAACTTTTGGGGTCATTTTGAAACGATATTTTTTGGGGATTTGGGGCCCACATGACTAGTATAAATACTAAGCTATGCTAGTAAAATATTGTTCTTCTTGGTTAGACCTTTCCAACGAGCTATCGTGCGTCTAAAACAGAGATCGTATGAAAAAGTTACGACCCCGGGAAGTTGATGTACTAACTTACCCAAACGGCGCCCACATGACTTTTGGTGCTTCATATCCTAAGGTTAGGTTTTTGGATGTCTAGGGTTTTTGACATTCATGTTTATTGTAAAAAGGCCTTAACATCCTCATTGTAGTCATCTTCTTGCGAATGAGCGCAACCGTCACATCTCTTCTCAGAGATAAGCCACAACCATTCCAACAAGCTTGTTTTCTATTGTATTTTACAGTTTCAACTTTTTTCCTTATTGAATAGAAAACCAATTTTATTGTATCTCTTTTATTCTGTGTTAAGCATCTTTTAATAATCTGTATTCATTGCGTTCTACTCATAAAATCTGGATCATTCATCTACACACATGAAGGTCATTATGAGTTTTTAGTGATTCCCTTTGGACTTTGGAATTCTCCATCCACCTTTTATAGCCTCATGACAAATATATTTTGGCCCTTCCTACGTAAATTCTTGTTTGTATTCACTTGTTACATATTTTCCTACATTAAAACTTGGGACTTGCATGTGTATCATGTTGATACAACATTGTAACTCCTCTAAGACCACCAATGTTTATGTGACGAACGGTTCATCCACTAAGGAAACATCCAATGTAAATAGGATAAATAACATAAATCCATATAGGATAGTCTTAATAAGATTATGCATAATGAGATAAGATTAATACAATGACCCTCATGGAGGTATACATATAAGAATTGATTGGCCACGAAGTGAAAAGGTACGTCTCTTGCCCTTTCATTAATATATGTGTGTGTGTGTGTGTGTGTGTGTGTGTGTGTGTGTGTTACATTGTCTTCCCCTTAAAAATGTTTTTTCCTCAAAGCAGACTTATGGAAGAATTATCTCTTGCTTTGGCTTGTAATATTGTCTTTTGATTCTTCAGTATTGAGTTAGTGATCGTTGATGACCTGAGACGATATAATATTTTAAGTGTTGAGCAGAAATGTCAAATTGTAAAAGAGTCTACCCACCCTAATTCGATCTTCTGCGGAACTGTATGTTTATAGGGTTATTGGAAAATACTTGATGTATTTTGATTCCCATGATATCTTCTACTTTGAGCACCACTTGTACTGGAAGTAATATTCTTGAGAATATCGGTCATTTGTTTCCATTGATACATTGATTGGTTGAAGTATTGACTTTTTTCATTAGGATGTCGATAATGTGTCCTTGCAACTTGATCTTTACTTCTTATACTTGTATATTTGTCTTTAGTAACTTTGGAATTGAGTCTTCTTCATATCTCTGGATTTTTTGTAATTTGACATTTGAAGACCTATTTACATCAGCTAGATTTGCATCCTTTTGAGTTGTAAGGTTGATTGGGTCTAATTAATTCCTTTATCCACAACTGATATTTTTACATCTAAGATTTCTCTAGTTCCATAGGTGTAGTCATTGTCTCTCTACCAGCCAATGTTTCCTTGTTGATAAGTTGCTCTAACTTGGTCTGTAGTGACTTCTTATCACTCTTTAATTTCTTAATTTGTGTGAGTAAACTTTGATTATGCTCTTTTAAGAAAGAAACCTCTTTGTCTTTATTAACAACAACCTTGTCAAATTCATCTTTCATCTTTTTTAATGTCTTCTAATTATCTTGAATGATCACCTTTGAAATGTCTTTAAGGTCTTTTGATTTTGGAGGATTTTAATTTATTGTCATTGTGACAACCTGCAATGTTATCTTTTGCATCTTATAGGAGAACGACAAAAAAAATTCTTCATAATTAAGATGAAAGTCCCCAACGTTTCCATCCATGGTGAACCTAGAATTATGTCACTATAATCAATAAATAATGATCAAATAGTAAATTGCGATACAAGGGTATAGTCTCCATTCTAAGTATCATTGCAACATTTTTCTTTGTAGTTTTAGGAAATCTTCTTTTCAAATCCATTTTGTTTTTTTTCAAAAATTTTACAATAATTAATTCTCAACTCGTCTCTTTCTTATTTTTCAAGGATTAAATAATACCTTTATAAAAAAATTCTTAATAGTTTCTTTGAAAATACAATTTCCTTTTCTTTTCTTTTATATACATGTGTGTAAATAATTCTTAATACTTATTTTTTTTTGTAATTTTTTTTTATATAATGAAAAGTAATTTAATATTTCTTCAGGGTTTCCAAAATTATTTTCTTATTAAATACCCCACCTCCTTGTTTTGAACCGAATAACCCACCTCCTTGCTTTGAACCGACCCTTTATAACGTGAATTGGGATTTGGGGGCTTCTTCTTTTATAAAAAATTCTTTTTTATAAAAGTCCTTTGATATAACGATTTTTACCACATTTTTTCACAAGAAATTAATTATTCCTTTTAAGAAATTTTGAATACATATTTCGGGTGATTTTCGTACTTTAATGAAAAGTAATTTAAACTTTTTATTTTTGGCTTACCTTTTAATGGCTCCAACCATCACGATTTTCTTCTTCTACTCGATTAAGAAGATATGGAGGAAACCCCACGGTGTATGTCACACAATTGTTTTTTATTAGTGGCAATAACTTTAGAATCCGCGGCCCGATTGTATGCTACGAAATTCTTTTTATATGGCGGCAATAACCTTGGAACCCGTGATTGTTGGAGTTGATTGTATCATATTTATTTAATTGATTACGCAAATATTTATTTACTTCGTTTTGGAGCTAGCGCACCTTCGGGTCCTAGGAGTCGGTCATATATCTTCCCAAGAGATACGATGACTACTGGTCCCTCGTTTTTATACAGTTGGGTCCGTTGGTTGAGTTCTCTCTCCACGAAAAGGACGAAGGCTAATAAGGTGCGATGGATCCATGCTTTATATATATATATATATATATATATCCTTTTTTTCTATATTTCCCATGACTCTTTGGAGATATCACTTGACACTTTCATTCGAATAATTAATCTGAACTATTTTTTCTCGATATCTAAATATGTTTTTCATGTTTGCAGCAAAAATTTTGTCAACAACTGAAAAAAAAAAATTGGTTTAGAATGGCCAAGGGCAAGGATTAGACAATCTCTGAGTTTGTCCGCTAAGAAAACATCCAATGTAAATAGGACAAAAAGCAAAAATCCATATAGGATAGTCTTAATAAGATTATGAATAATGAGATAAGATGATTACAATGACCCTCGTGGCGGTATACATATAGGCATTAACTGACCATAAAGTGAAAAGGTATGTCTCTTACCCTTTCATTAATTAACCATTAATTATATATATATATATATATATGATGTTACAGTTTCCTTAAACTTTCCAAATATTCTTTTGGGGCTTCAAATGTTGAATATTTGAGTCACATTGTTAGTTAGGAAGAAGTGTGAGTGGTTCCCAAGAAAGTTGCAACTATGCCCTAAAAACTTGAAGAGATTACATGGTTTATTAGGACTTGTGGGCCACTGCAGGAAGTTTGTGAAGAATTATGGAAAAATTATCACCACCTTAACATCCCTCCTAAAAAAGAATGCTTTTGTATGGAATAAGACTATCGAGTAGGACATTTTAGCTTTAAAGGAATCCATCTGCACTATACTTGTCTTAGAACTGCCTGATTTGACTAAGATTTTTGTCTTGCAATATGATGTAATGCATAGATGTGTTAGATCTTTGTTGATTCAAGAAGGACACTCCATGGCATTCACTGGTGTAACACATCCACTATCATAATTTAAAATTTTTGGGTTAATTTCCCACAATTGAGAAGTTCACACAAACCTGCCTTAGCGAAATGCCAATCCCTGGTTCACTATCGGGATTCAGGGTTTCTAATGTCAAAACTCATTCACCCCCATGACTCGCGATCCTCCAAATCCCGATGCGCTCCTTACGCATTAAGTCCCCAGGCCAAGCCTGTGGTTTACTGYCTTTACGACCGTGGTCTTACCTTCTGTACGGGGCTACTCCTATCGGAGTTTCGGGATTTCCGTTGTCGTAATTCACGAGTTCTCAGAACTCGCAGTTCTCCGATCCCCGATATGCTCCTAACGCATTAGCCCTCTATGCTATACAATAGTCTATGTGACCACTTACCATAAGACCACCACCGTATAACCTCCCATCGGGGCTACGACATTTGTGATGACGCAAAACACATGTCCATGGGAATTGCGAATTCCCGATTCACGACGCTCCTTTCTGATCACGCTAGCCCCACTGGTTTAGCCCCTGGTCCACATGACCAACTCCGTGATCACTACCTTGTCTCCATCGGGGTTACGGGGTTTCCCATATCACAAGACCCACGTCCACGGGACCCGCAGTATCCCGATTCCCGATTCTCTCCGGGTGCTTGACACGCGTCCTTCCTACAGCTTCGTCCTCCTCCGCTAGTGGGCTTGACAGCTGGCTCCCACTCATCGGGGTTTCACGGTTCGCGATTCCGTATGGCAAGAGTTCCTTGCATTCGTAAACCCCGATATGTCGAACCCCGACTATGTTAGATCCACTGACACGCGTC
>ML809737.1:22201-35929 GCA_009831015.1 Picea engelmannii | reverse complement strand
ATATATATATATATATATATATATCGATCTCCCTATTGCGGCACGAAATTCAATTGAGAAATGGTTAAGCCGACAAAAAGTTATAGCAGAAATAAGAGAGGTATGTATTCTAGGATTTTGATATATTCAAAGACAAAAAGGATTAAAAATAGTAAACAATATTAATTTAATATATATGTATTTGGAATCTGCATAGTTTTTTTGTTTTTTTTTTGTTAGTTTGTCCTTGACATGTGGAACTAACCTGTGGCTAAGAAACCGTGACTCAGGGGCATCTGAGCCGTCAAAATCACTCGGGGATCGCACCCAGCCTGATCCACACCAACCCTTAACATGGCTGGATTTTTTTTCCCTGCAGGTTTCAAACCGGTGACTTTAACATCACGGAGTGCCTTAACACCACACTCCATCACTGACTTTCCTACGGCTATGGGACTTGGAATCTGCATAGATTATTCTATCTATGTCTATAGTTTTGTCAACAATTGAATTGTTTAGCCTATAGAAAAATAACGTCAAAGACAGAGATAAAGAGAGGTATTCACAAAAAAGGAGGTTTTTATCAATTTGCAGACCAAACCACTAGGTTTGTCATCTCAAACCTAAATATGAGGAAACTAACTCAACATAAATATTGTCAATCCCACCCAAAAAATGTGAATTCAAAAGAATGTGCACGTGTTCTTAAGGGTGCACGAATGCTCTAGGAACACACACACATTCCTAATAGCGTGCACACGTTATAGGAAAGCACACACATTCCTAAGAGTGCGCACACGCCCTTATAAGCTATTTTTTATTTGCCATTCCCTCTTCTCTGCCTCTCTCTCTCTCTCCTACATCTATCCCCCCTCCCTATATCCCTCTCACTCTCTCTCTCTACCCCCCTGTTTGTCTCCCTCTCTCTCCCTCTCACACTCCTATACATGGTAAGACCTAGAGATGGAAAGACTTAGACATCACAAGGCATGAAAAGACCTAGACCTATACCTTTCCTTGACATGCCTCAGATTCTCACATCCAGTCCCTCAGAAAAATTATAGGAATTGGCTTACAGGTCCCATTTTAGTGGAGGTACCATTTTGGAGATTTGGGGTCTAGAACCTTCCAGAGCTATTTTGAGGCATTAGATGAAATGTTTTGGGGCCAAAACTTTATAAGGTTAACTCACAACCCCTTGATGTTGTTCTACATACCAAGACCTTTCAAACAGTGTGAAAAACACCTAAATCAGATTTTGTATGCGAACGTTATGTCCCCTGCAGGTTAACCACCATGGTATGAGTGGATGCCACGTCAACCCCCATTGCTCACACATGTGTGGCTAGTCATGAGTGGAATTTAAAGAAAAATATAGAAGGTACAAAACCTTATCACTAATTGACAGTTGAGGATGCAAAAACCCTAACCCAAAATGACTACCAAGCTATGTTAAATACTAATCCACTAGGAAGAGAGGGGGTTCCAATATTTTAGCATTGTACTTGTTCCATATTTAAGTAGATTATCTAGGAGTGGGATTTGAAAGTATAACAAAGGATGATTTATATTCTGTCGTAGATGTTCAAGCCATAATGTCATAGGCAACTCCATAATGAGTCCCCGTTTTTTTTGTATTTGCATTTTCATAATCGAAGAAAAGAGATAAGAGCATAGGCCTCGCCTTCTAGATGGGTTTTCTACCATATTAGGTTTGCCATGGTACATTTTGTGTTCAATGGTGTGAATGGTGTGTTTATTTGATTGTTCTTTCATTTCGATTTCAATTATTTCATAAATTTAAGTGTTAAGATAGTAATAATTAATCTAGAATCTAAGGAAATAATTTTCATAATCTAAGATTTCATAATATTATAAGATCCATTGTGACAAATTATTCCAGTAGAATATCCACGATGTTGATACTGAGAGGGGGGTGAATCAGTATCAAGTACAATTTAAAACATTTTTCAAATTATACTTAAACCATTCAATTATATCCAATGATCAATTAACAATAGTATAGGAGTTACACCAATACACCATAATACACCATGCACAATATATGAGAAATAATCAATAGTTATTGTTCAAGGGAAGTAGTGACTTCCAAAGGTAGCTACAACTTCCAAATGTAAAGGGAGGGATAAACCTCCAAGAGGAAGATACAATCCTCCAATATCAAGAGAGAGTTGAACTCTCCATCATTGCCCCTTCCTTCCACCCAAGAATATACGAGAGATAATAAAACTTCACATTAAATTATCACCATCAACCAACCATCACATAGAACCTGATAATGCTTCCTGAGATTTCTTCAATTTCTACAATTATTCAATTCTTGGAATACTCTAATCATGTAGATAATATTATTCAATTTATTCTCTGAAACTTCTCCAAGTTTCACTCATTGAATCCTCCCCAAAAAGAAGTTATAGAGAGAATGGTAGACCTTGTTCAATTCTGGTTTATTTAGGAGACCTAACTTGTACATAATGCCCCGCGCTCAATATTTAACATCATATTTTGAAACTCACACACAAGAAACTACAGTCCGTACTCTTTACAATGAAATTTGTCCCACGTCATTTGGATTCTCGATGAATAAGTTATGACTGTTTTACCCGGAACACCTTAGAACACATCACCAAAAGACTTCATTCTCCCTTGAAATACGAACTTCTTTACTTCTGATTTCCTTTGAAATTCGACTTGTGTTTCAAATGAATGTATAATGATATTTATTTATACCATTTATGTCACTTCCTTTTAACATTAGGGACGACCTGACAATTTCTTATTTTGTATTTATTTTCTTTAATTATCTTCAGGGCCTACATGTACTTCCTTCTTCAATTCACTTTGTCATCTTCAAAAATTCATTTCTCCTCAACCATGAGGATCCATGTGATGTGCCACATACCATCAGAAACAAAATTATGTATACTATCCATCCATGGGTCTTGTATCTACATGTGCATTTTCCTTCATGTCCAAATACCTTCATCAATCTTGCGCTCCAAAACCCATGACTAGGGTTGACATCAATGACAACAACCAATCTTCCAACACATAACAGTTTATAGATCATTTAATGTAAAACTTTATTAAACATGTGAACAATTAAATTATAGATTATATTAATATTATTTCCAATATTATATTATAATATTACAAAACTAACTTCCTTCTTTAATCTCCTACCATAAACATATTTACCTTCATCTTCAACTAGTTCATGATTATGTCCCTCTGCCCTCTATATTTAATCCATTCTGGCTCAATTCATAGGATGTGATATATAGAATTTGAAAAGTGTGGGATACTTTGATCCATATGGATGTCGGTGGCCTCCCGCCTAATCCAACTAGTTCATTTTGGTAGTTTTCTAGTTTGGCAGTTTTTTCCTAGTTTTTAGGTCCCTGACTTCCGGGGTTGTTTTGAGGCCCTAAACAACGTTTTTAGGGATCTCCACAATCAAATTGTATACGGATTCAGATACTGACAGAAATATGCGTATTCCTTGGATATACCATTCCAACGGGCTATCGTGTGCTTAAAAAAAAGATCATATGCAAAAGTTACGACATCGTGAAGTTGATGTACTAGCTTACCCCAACGGGGCCCACATGACTTTTGGTGCTTCATCTTCTAGGGTTAGGTTTTTGAATTTATAGGGTTTTGGAATTCATGTTTATTGTAACAAAGTCATTCAGAGCCTCATTGTAATCATCTTCTTACAAATGAGTGCAAGTGTTACATCTCTTCTCAGAGATAAGCTACCACCATTCTAGCAAGCTTGTTTTCCACTACATTTTACAGTTTTAGCTTATTTCTTTATTGAATAGAAACCAATTTTATTGTATCTCTATTATTTTGTGTTAAGAATCTTTTAATAATCTGTATTCATTTAGTTCTTCTCATAAAATATGGATCAGTGGTATCAGAGCGGTCTTCTCCTTGTCGTTCTTAATGCATGTCCCCAACGAGGTCAGGGTACAAAGAAATGGGTCTCGAGCTTGCTTCTCTTGAGGGAAAAATCTCTTGCATTCCTAAGCGACCTCTCATGGCGGGAGAAAAGAACTATGAAGGGATAAGATATCCTTTCAAAATGTTGCTTGAGGAATCCCTCACCAACAGGCGACACATATTCCTCAAGCAGAGGTGTCGCCCCCTTCAAGGTACAACTCAACTTTTATATTCCTACTTGAAGGTTAGATAAACGTAGATGCTATAGACAAGTGGTTGAATCTAATAGAAGGGTATTTTTCTATCCATAACTTTTTGAATAGAGAAAATATTACTTTTGCGCTTCTCAAAGTTGTTCCCCATGTCAAATATTGGTGGGAAAATTTCTGTGAGCAAAAGGAAACAGAGGAACACTTATTATTTACATTCGCATTCACCTAGGAATCCTTCAGGGATGTTATTAAGGATAAATACTACCCTGTTGGAAATTATGACAACCTATATTTAAAATGGACCACACTGCGGTAAGAAAGAGACCAAGCAGTGCCCGAGTTCACAAATATCTTCCATACTTCGTGCACCAAGATGGTTATCAAAAAATTTGAGCAACATCTAGTGCTCAAGTATCACAGTGCTCTGCATCGATACATCCATACCGAAATGGAATTTATGGACATCTCATCCTTGGGCGGGACCTATCGATATGCCATCAAAATCGAGCAGAAGCTCAAACAAAAGATGCGGAAATTTGGGCCTGGGAACCCCTCACAACAAAAGAAAGGAAAGGGTGATCCCTACCCATAGAAAAAAGGATAGAGAAAATATGGACAACATCAGGACAACCATTCCAAGCCGCAAGTAAAGAAGAACATCAAAAAGACAAAGAAAGATACCAAGAAGTGGTGTGACTTCCATAAGAGCCCCTGGCATAACACCGTTGATTGTTTCTCAAAGAAGTCATGGGTGGCTGAAGTGAAATACTTCGAATCAGATGTGGGTTCTGACTATGAGTCATAACCAAAAAGGGGGAAACAGATCATTGACACAGAATCCATTTCCACCATTGCTACCACCAAGCTCTAGCCCAGTGAACCAGATGAGCCAGAGGAAGGAGAGCACCTTTTCCATTCACATATGTGGGTGAAAGGCACCCTGCTACACTTCATTGTTAATAGTGGTAGCCAAAAGAACATCATCTCAACAGAGTTCGTCAAGTGTCTATCCCTGCTGACAACGTCGCACTCGCCTCCCTACACCATTGGATGGCTCCTCTAAGGAAGCGATCTTTGCGTCAACTAATAGTGATGAATTTTGTATGACACCAAGCCCTTCAAGGATGAGGTATTGTGTGATGTTTCTCCTCTCGAAGTTTCTAATGTTATTTTGGGCCAATCGTATTTATGGAAACGTCATGTTGTATATGAGTCTAGGCCTCGAAGTGTTATTATTACTTTGAACAAGAAATTGTATAGGATACCCAAGGCAGCCCCACCTAGTGATATTTCCTTGATCTTTGCCAAGCAATGCAGGAAGGTCATCTCTCAGACCGGGAATTTTGTCTTCTTCATGATTTGCTCTCAAAGTGAGTGAAAGATCACAACCACATCCAGGGCCTCTGCGACCGATCTCTCCACACAACATAATCAATTGGATAAGGTCATGGAAGAACACTCAGATATCTTCTCCTCACCGACCGGGGTGCCTCTGCAATGTCAGGTCAAGCATCCCATCTATCTGACCCATGGCGCACCATTACCCAATGGTCCAGTTTACAGTCGCTCTCTGTTGGAAAAAGAGGAGATCAAGAGGCATATCCAATAAGTTCTCTGCAAGTGGCACATTCGTCCCAACTCATCATCTTTTGGAAGCCCAATCATGCTAGTGGAGAAGAAAGACGGGACTTGGTGGCTCTGCATTGATTACCGAGCCCTGAATAAAATCATAGTCTGGAACCGGTACCTGATTCCCTAAATAAACGACCTCCTTGATCATCTCATGGGGGATAAATACTCCATTAAGATTGATATGATGTTTGGCTATCACTAGGTCCCAATAGAATAGACAGATGTATGGAAGACCGCCTTCAAGTCAAAATAAGGTTTTTTCGAATGGTTGGTCATGCCCTTTGGTTTGACAAATGCTCCAACAACTTTCATGAGGATGATGGACGATATCTTGTGACCTTTCACAAATACTTTTGTGGTGGTGTATCTTGATGACATCCTCATCTACAAAAAGACTTGGGCGGAACACTTGCAGCATATTCAACAGGTTTTGCACACCGTGCGACAGCACAAGCTATATGCCAACTTGGAAAAATGCTCCTTTGACATGAACATGGTCCATTACCTGGGCTACATCGTTGATCAACATGGTGTGCATGTGGATCCAACCAAGATCCAGGTCATCCGTGACTAACCAGCCCCAACCACACTCACTGAGCTTAAGAGCTACTTGGGCCTTGCCAATTTCTATCACTGGTTTGTGTTGGGATTCTCCCATATTGCATGGGCCCTGAGCTAAGTAACCAAGGGTGGTGGTAAGGAAAATTTTGTGTGGGGCCTGTCCCAACAACAATCTTTCGATGATTTGAAGAAGTGATTGTGCTCAGCCCTAATACTTTCATTACTGGACCTGCAACAGCCCTTTAATATCGAGACAGATGCTTCAGACTATGTTGTGGGCACCATTCTCACTTAGCACGACCACCTTGTAGCCTATCACGATGAGACATTATCCTATGTTTCTTGTAAGTACCTTGCTTACGACAAAGATATGTACTCCATTTTGAAAGCCTGTCGCTAGTGGAGGCATTACATTCTTGGGAAGGAGACATTCATCCACACTGTTCATAAGCCACTATAGTTCATGCAGACACAAGGAAAATTGCAGAATGATCGCCATCAGAAGTGGTCCACTTACTTGCAGCAGTTCCACCTCAACATCAAGTATAAATAAGAAGTACTAACCGAGTCATTGACTGCCTTAGTCGACCTCCAGTCATGAAACTCACCACGATGCTAGAATCTTGCAACCATGAGACCTCCGAATGGCCCCACCTCTATGAGATAGACCCTGACTTTGCCACCACCTACCAAATGTTGGGCTCAAACTCAATTGTTTCTAATTTCCATCTTCAGGACGAATTGTTGCGCCATCTAGGCCATCTTTGCGTTCCATCAAGCGAGTGAGAGAAGATGATTTGGGAAGCCCACTACAGTTAGGTGGTAGGACACTTCGACATTGAAAAGATAGTGGAAGTGTACAAAAACATTTCTACCAGCCAAAACTTCGATAGGATGTCAGAAAGTATATTTGGTCCTGCACCACCTGCACTATTTCCAAACCGACCACTAAGAAACAGGGAATGTACACCCCTTTTCCTACTCTTGACAGGCCATGGGAATCCATCTCAATGGACTACATGTCGGGCCTTCCATCCACCAAGAAGGGAAATTACTGTGTTTTTGTGGTTATTGATCGCTTTTCCAAGATGGTGATTATGGCAGCCTGTAAGAAGAGCATCACAACAGAGGTCACGTCCAAGCTCTTCTTTGAACGAGTATGGGTACATTTTGGAGTCACACAAACCATTGTCTAAAATTGGGACAATCGGTTCCTCAACACATTCTGGTCAAGCCTCTGGTCACTGTTGGACACCAAGCTCACCAAATCCACTGTTTTCCACCCCAAGACAGATGGCTAAACTGAGGTCATCAATTGGATGATCATGAATATACTGTGCATGTACAATTACAAGCACCCTTGCACATGGGATGAGAGTCTTCCTTATGTTCAAAATAGCTACAACCGAGCCCTACATAGCTCAACTGGACACAACCCCTTTCAGGTAGGGTTGGGATTCCAACCATTGGGACCCATGGATGTTGCACTTCCCCTTGCGACCACTTCCGCCGACTCGTCCCCCGTTCCAACTGAAGCTGAAAAAGCCACACGGTTCATTTGAGAGGATCCATCACATCCACCAATAGGTTCAGGATATTTTATAGAAGTCCAATTCCAAGTACACGCAACGCCATGATCAACACCGGGTGCCACATAAGTTTTAGGCAGGAGAGAAAGTTTGGTTGCATTTGCAGAAAGAATGTCTCACAGGGCCCCATCGGAAGCTTCATCCACTCTGTTATGGACCTTACACCATCACCAAGGCTATGGGTGACAATTATTTTGAGCTCAACATTCCCCCCTTCCTTGGCCTGCACCCAGTATTCAATGTGGCTCTCCTTCGACCATACTTCCCACCATTATTGGACACCTCAGAGATAGCAGAACAATTGACACCAATCGAGCTCAACCCTGACTACATGCAACAAGAATCCACTGATCAGATTGTGGACACAGAGGTCAATGGCACTCGACAACAAAGGATCCAACTTTATCGAGTTGGCAAAGCAGGGCAGCTCCTGCCCCAAGGAAAGTGGCTCACTTGGGGCCAAATTCAACAAAAATTTCCTCATCTAATGGGGGAACTCAATGCAATGGATACCATTGCTTCCTAAGGGGGGCAGATCGATCCAGATGGATGTCGGTGGCCTCCCACCTAATCCAACTGGTTCATTTTGGTAGTTTTCCAGTTTGGCAATTTTTTCCTAGTTTTTGGGTCCTTGACTTCTGGGGCCATTTTGAGGTCCTAAAAAACGTTTTTAGGGCTCTCCATAGTCAGAATGTAGACTGATTTAGGTTTTTTTGGCAACATGTGTATTCCTTGGATAGACCTTTCCAACAAGCTATCGTGTGCCTAAAATGAATATTGTATGCAAAAGTTACGACCTCAGGAAGTTGATGTACTATCTTACCCCAACGGGGCCCACATGAATTTTGTCGCTTCATCTCCTAGGGTTAGGTTTTTGGATGTCTATGGTTTTGGAATTCATGTTTATTGTAAAAAAGGCCTTCAGATCCTCATTGCAATCATCTTCTTGTGAATGAGCACATCTGTCACATCTCTTCTCAGAAATAAGCCGCCATCATTCCAACAAGCTTGTTTTCCGTTGCATTTTATAGTTTCATCTTATTTCCTTATTGAATAGAAACCAATTTTATTGTATCTTTGTTATTCTGTGTTAAGCATCTTTTAATAATCTATATTCATTTCATTCTGCTCATAAAATCTGGATCATACTTGGATACCAACAACTCTAGTGTATATATGGGAGAAAAAAAACAAGATGGAAAAGAAAACCTTAAAATATTAGGCCAAAGAGTCCTTCATTTCACCTATGGTAGAGAAAGAGAAAATATGGTACAAACTAGAGGAGTTGGAAACACAAATGGAAAGTAAAGAGATTACAAGGAAATTTCAGGAGAAGGAAATTTCTTTGCAAAGTGAGTTTCATCAAGTTATGAAGCAAGAGGAAGAGCAATGACATCTCAAATCCTAGAGTCGTTTGATCAAGGCAGGTGATAGGAATACCAATGTTTTTCACAAGCACGCAAAGGCTCGATTGAATTGAAACAATGTCAGAGAAATATTTTTGGAGGATGGCACCAAATTCTTAGAATTTGAGGCCACTAAGGAGGTGGCCAAGCTACATTTTGTTTCTCTCTACACACAACAGAGTGAAGTAGAGAGAGGGAACATCGACTTGATGTTGGAGCAGATTCCAAAATTTGTCTGCATTGAAGATAATATAGATCTGACTCAACCTATTATGGAAGAAGAGATTAGGCAATGGTATGGAGCTTAGAACTATATAAAGCCTAAGGTCCCAATGGTTTCTCTATATCCTTTTATAAATTTATTTTGAATATTATTAAGAATGACTTAAAAATAATGTTGCAATATGTTGAAAGATCATATAAACTAGGTGGGAATACCAATTCTTCATTCCTAGATTTAATTCCCAAAGAGGCAAACCCATCCTTCTTTGCAAGATTCAATCCTATCTTTCTTTGTAATGCTTCCTACAAAATTATGACTAAAATTAGTGTTGTTTGTCTTAAAAAAATATTGCCCAATATCATTTATGCAAACCAGGGTAGCTTTATGCATAATAAACAAATTATTGATAACATTGTGCTAGTACAAGAAGCTACACATTGCAGTATGTCAGACAAGGATAAAGGCATGGTTGTCAAGTTGGATATGGAAAATTCCTTTGATCATCTGAGACATTCATTCCTCTTCAATATTCTAAATAAGTTCAACTTTAGCTCTACCTTCATATAGTGAATAACAACATGCATCGGTTCACCATGGATATCACCCCTTATCAATGGTCAACCTACAACATTTTTTAAAAGAAGAAAGGGTTTACATCGAAGATGTCCCCTGTCTCCCCTCTTGTTCATTACTATGGCTGACTCTCGGAGCCACAAATTGGAATTCGGAAGGACCTTTGGGAATTTGCTTGGAATTCAAATAGTTAGAGGAACCAAAAGTGTCAATCACTCTCAATTCACTAATGGCACATTGTTGGTAGGAAAATATTCTATAAGCATTGCCTCCTAGTTCAAACAGATCTTGGAATCTTTCTTGGATGCATCAGGTGGAGGAATGAATCAAAGGAAATGTCAGATCTATGGCTAAAATGTCAAACCATGAGTGCTACAAGAAATCTCTCAACTTTTCCAATTTACTCTTGTAGAAAATTGGTCTTCATTTCACTATCTGGGGACTCCAATCTCCCTAATAAATATATCGTCATAGAAATGGCATTGTATTGTTGAGAAAATCAGGAATATGTTTTTGCAGTGGGGTTCTTAGTGGATTAACCTAGTATATGTGATGGAAAATTTGGATTTCTTGGAATAAGCATATCTTTAGCAATGAAAGGATACATCCTATGCAAACTGCCTTAAAGGTAATCTCCCTTCTCTCAGAGCATATGTATAATAGAATCAAGTGGCAGGATCATGTCTTAGATGGACAAGAAAAAGACTCGATTTAAAAGTTTAAGTTGAATTGTGTAGGTATCCATTTCATCAAGGTGAGAGTATATAACCTCCCACATTGGGTGATTAGGAAAGACCAATGTAAATTTACAATTTGGAAAATGCATCAGAATACAAACATCCTTTTTTATGGGGCTTCATGAAATAACCCAAGGGCGGCAAGTGTGAGGGGAAATATTCATGATCATGAAGGAAACATGTTGGCTTACTATGCCTAGGGGCTAGGAAATAGTTCAAATAATCTCGTAGAGGCCTATTCATTATGGATGGGTGTATGTATTGCGAGGGAAGTGGGCTTCAAAAACTAATTTTTTTGGGGGACTTGATGTTGGTCATCAAAGCCATGGTAACCAATGCAGAACCAAGTAGAAATTACTTGAGCTCCATTATCTTAAGGATTAAAAAAATTGACCTCCAGTTTTGAGAATCTCATTCTTTCATATAAAGTAGGAGCTGAACTATAATGTTGATCATTAGGCCAAGGTGGTCTCCCACCTTAGTGTATGAATACTAATTCAAAATGGAGAGTGTAGTATTAACCATGTACCTTAACCAACTTCAAGATTTCACACCAATTCATTTCAATTTAATGCAAGACCGATAGAAGAGAAGTGAAGGACCAAGTTATATAAAAATACAATTACTTATAATAAAAATATTATACCAAAGTTGCATATCTTTTAAATGTATTCCTATTTATAAGTTAGTAAAAGATCAACTACAATTGCAAACTAACTATATCACTCAAAACTAATAATATGTGAACATCTTTTTATAATAATAATAATAATCTATTTTTAAGGTCAAAGCTAAGCCACACCAAATTGGTGTATGAGACCCCCTTGTTTGTGGGACAAGGGACCCCCCTATGCCCAACAAATTGGTGTATGAGACCCCCTTGTTTGTGGGACAAGGGACCCCCCTTCACCTAACAAATTGGTGTATGAGACTAAAGTCTACGGAGGTATACATACTCTACCCCCCTCTGGATTTGAACTTGCAACCTCTTAAGAGGAAACACATGTTCTTAACCATTAGATCCACTCAGAATATATTCCATGTAATATATCCCATAACTTCATAAACATCAAATTTCTTTACTTCTATTAAAAAACTTAAAAAACAAGTAATAACTAAAAAAACTCTGATATGATTCTAAAAGTATTAAAATTATATTAAAAAATACACAAATTAGTTATAAAAACTAACAACGATAACCATCTTTTTTTTTTCATATATTCCATGAATATGTGTCCCATAACATCAAATTTCTTTATTTTTGTTCCAACAACTATATACAATTATATAATTGAAAAAACATAAAAATACAAGTCATAACCGAAGAAACTTGTGAAAAATATTAAAATTAAAAAAAAAAAATACTAGAATTACTTATATAAAAATATTATAACCATAAAAACATTTTAACAAAGTTGCATATCTTTTAAACATATTGTCATTAATTAAATGAAACTTTCTGGTGCACTCGTGCACTCCTATTTATTTCTGGTGAAGGAAACATGTTGGCCTACTATGCCTAGGGGCTAGGAAATAGTTCAAATAATCTCGTAGAGGCCTATTCATTATGGACGGGTGTATGTATTGCGAGGGAAGTGGGCTTCAAAAACTAATTGTTTTGTGGGACTTGATGTTGGTCATCAAAGCCATGGTAACCAATGCAGAACCAAGTGGAAATTACTTGAGCTCCATTATCTTAAGTATTTAAAAAATTGACCTGTGTTGGTCATCAAAGCCATGGTAACCAATGCAGAACCAAGTGGAAATTACTTGAGCTCCATTATCTTAAGTATTTAAAAAATTGACCTGTATTTTTTAGAGTCTCATTCTTTCATATAAAGTAGGAGATGAACTATAATGTTGATCATTAGGCCAAGGTGGGTTCCCACCTTAGTGTATGAATATTAATTCAAAATGAAGAGTGTAGTATTAACCATGTACCTTAACCAATTTGAAGATTTCACACCAATTCATTTCAATTTAATGCAAGACCGATAGAAGACAAGTCAAGGACCAAGTTATATAAAAATACAATTATTTATAATAAAAATATTATACCAAAGTTGTATATCTTTTAAAAGTATTCCTATTTATGACCCCCCTCCACCTAACAAATTGATGTATGAGACCCCATTCTGGATTTGACCGTTTAAGAGGAAACACATGTTCTTGACCCACTCAGTATATATTCCATGCAATATATCCCATAACTACATAAACATCAAATTTCTTTACTTCTATTAAGAAACTTAAAAAACAAGTAATAACTAAAAAAATGATACGATTCTAAAAGCATTAAAATTATATTAAAAAATACACAAATTAGTTATAAAAATTAGCAACGATAACCATCTTTTTTTTTCTTCATATATTCCATGAATATATGTCCCATAACATCAAATTTATTTACTTTTGTTCCAACCACTATATACAATTATATAATTGAAAAAACATAAAAAAACAAGTCATAACCGAAGAAACTTGTGAAAAATATTAAAATTATAAAAAAAATACTAGAATTACTTATATAAAAATATTATAACCATAAAAACATTTTAACAAAGTTGCATATCTTTTAAACATATTGCCATTAATTAAATGAAACTTTCTGGTGCACTCCTATTTATTTCAAATTGACAGCAGACTAATACTTATGATTGACAATACATTCAATCAAACTACTATATAAGTGAATTATCGTCAAACTACTATAACACTTATAACTATTATTTTCTTTAAAATCATCGTCTGAAACCTCACATCACAGAATTGAGGAATTTCTTCGGACTCTGCATCTATCGACACTTTATTGGTTGGCTTTGATCGAATTGAAAGGAAGAAAGCCAT
>ML809736.1:163780-178014 GCA_009831015.1 Picea engelmannii | reverse complement strand
ATATATATATATATATATATATATATATATATATATATATATATATAAGTTTTTAAATTAATATTTGAATATTTAGTTAAAGTTTGTGATTGTTAATCACTAGGTTGGAGGTTCAAGCTCTCCTTCTAGTATTGTTTATTTAAATTTATTAATTCCTTATATTTTATATAATTTAATTGAATCTAATGATTAAAAACATGAATTTCCTCCTAAAAAATTACAAATTCAAATCTATAAAAAAGAATACTTTAATATTCAAAACACTACAAAATTGATACCATGAAAACCACAACCACATTATAGAAAAAATGAAACCATGAAAATTACAACCACATGAAAATTACAACCACATTATAGAAATGACATTAAAGAATAAAAACAACAATAGACTTGGAATTATTAAATGCATAGATATAACAAGATTTTAATAAAAATAATTGAGAAAAAAACTGATGCCATTCTTTATATTCTTCTCCATCCTAATTCCTCACCAAGTAGTGTCCCTCCTTACACGTGTAACAGGTTGCATGGCATGTATCACAAAGACAAAAAAAACTTTAGCAATTTCCGTAAGCGAATTCTATCCGTCTAATACAAAAGGATTATTTTTAAGAAAAAGTAAAACAATTAATGAATATCAATAGTTGCTTTTCAAGTGCATCCATAGATTGTCTAATAATTTTTTCCCCTTTATCAAATTTATAAAATAATTTTCTAAAATTTAATAGAGGTGTAAAGAGTTATAATATTTTTATTAAATTAGTGTAAATTTATCTTAATTTTAAACTTATTATGAATAGAGAGAACTCAAATTTTTAAAAGTGTAATTTTTATTTTTTTTGTGACACTAAAAAGATGTGACACACTCTTTCCCAATTCCTCCAAAAAAAACTATGTAACCAAATCATTTATTTACTAGCCTTTGTAGCAAGAACATACTTTGCTTCCATTGTTGAAAGTGAAACAACCTTTTGCAATTTTAAAATCCAACTTACTGTTGCTCAACCTATAGTAAAAATATACCCTATGGTGTCCCTCCTACCATATGTATCACCTACCATTTCTTAATCAACATATCCCTACAAAACATTGTTTGAACCTCAAAAATATAATTCCCAAATAGTAGTACCTCTCAAATACCTAAGAATCCACTTCACTGCCTTCTAATGCTCTTTACCTAGATTGTTCATATACATTCTCACAACTCCCACTACATGTGCAATATCCGACCTTATGGACACCATCGCATACATCAAGTCGTCAACTACCAATGAGTATGAAACCTTAGACATGTAGTATATCTCCTCTTGTGTCTTGGGACACATCTCTTTAGTCAGTTTGAAATGGATGGCCAAAGGTGTTCTATCTAGTTTTGGATCCTGCATTTTAAATCTTTTCAACACCTTCTCTATGTACTTACCATGAGACAATATTAATTTGTGTTTTTTCTTGTCTCTTGTTATTCTCATACCAATGAATTTTTTTGCAGCACCCAAATCCTTCATTGTGAATGAATTAGCTAATTTTATTTTGTTCACATTTATATTGTGTATGTTAGACCACGCAACAAGCATGTCATCTACATACAATAACAAGACATAATAGTTGTCATTATCTAGTCTCTTAAAATAAACACAGTGGTCAGAATGACATCTACTATAACTTTGTTTTGTTATAAACATGTCAAATTTCAAATACCACTACCTTGGAGCTTTCTTTAGGCCATACAATTTTTTCTGCAATCTATATACTAATTTCTCCCTCCCTTTGACCTCAAACACCTATGGTTGTTGCATATAAATATCTTCCTCCAAATCTCCATGGAGAAAAGTTGTCTTTACATATAAATGTTCAAGATGTAAATCTTCTACTAGCACTAGACTTAAAATAGTTCTAATTGAAGTCATTTTAACAACAGGGGAAAATATTTCATCAAAATATATACATTTCTTCTATTCAAACCCCTTTACAAAAATTTTGGCCTTGTACCTCTTTTCTCCTCCATCTTCTTCCTTCAACATGTAAACCCATTTATTATGCAATGTTATTTTACTTGCAGGAAATTGAACCAAGTCCCAAGTCTGGTTATGTACCAAAGAGTCTATCTCCTCTTTCATGCCTTGTTCCCACTTCTTTATGGTTTCTACCTACATTGCTTCTTCATATATATTTGATTCACTAAAACCAAACAACAATAAATAATACATTGAATGAGAGTATCGTTTAGAGGCCCTACTTAACCTGGTATATTTTCTAACAACACTTACAGGAGTTTGAGGTACTTGTTGTTATTGTTGTTGTTGTTGAACATTTTGATTTTCTGGCACCTTTGGAATTTTATTTTATGTGATTTCATCAAACATTGTGTATTTTTTGTTTGTCTTTTCCTATTTCTTTCCCTGCAATTGATCTTTGTACATGACCTTCTCATTGAATGCCACATCTCTACTCCTAATGATTTTGTGATTTTCATAATCCCATAAGCGATAACCAAAATCATTAACTCAATATCCAATAAAATTACATTTCTTAGATTTTGCATCAAGCTTTGTTTTATTTTTTCTATCAATATGGACGAATGCTTCACAATCAAAAGTCTTTATAAATGAGTAATTTACATTTTTGTCTGTTCATGCCTCCTCAAGAATGCCACCATCCAAGGAACTTGAAGGTCCTATATTTATTAAGTAAGAAATAGTGTCCATGGCTTCTGCCCAAAGCTATAAAGGCAAGCCTACATGCAATCTCATACTCCTTGCAAGCTCCATCATTGTATTGTTCATCCCACAAGTGATAACCAAAATCAATAACTCCATATCATATAAAATCACATTTCTTATATTTTGCATCAATCTTTGTTATGTTTTCTCTATCAATATGGACAAATGTTTCACAAGCGAAAGTCTTTAAAAATGAGTAATTTATCTTTTTACCTGTCCATGCCTCCTCTAAAATGCCACCATCCAAGGAACTTGAAGGCCCTCTATTTATTAAGTAAACTTTAGTGTCCACGACTTCTGCCCAAAACTGTAAAGGAAAACNGAAAGTCTTTAAAAATGAGTAATTTATCTTTTTACCTGTCCATGCCTCCTCTAAAATGCCACCATCCAAGGAACTTGAAGGCCCTCTATTTATTAAGTAAACTTTAGTGTCCACGACTTCTGCCCAAAACTGTAAAGGAAAACCTGCATGCAATCCCATACTCCATGCAAGCTCCATGATTGTCATGTTGATCCTTTTTGACACACCATTTCCTTGTGATGTTCTTGTAATTGTCTTCTCTCTACGTGTCCCATGGTATGAATAGTAACTATCAAACTTCTTTCCACAGTGATCACCTCCATTATTTGATTTGAGACACTTAAACTTGTTTCATGTCTCATTCTCAACTAAAGCTTTCTATTTTTTAAAAGTATCAAAAACATCATTTTTTTTAATGCAATAAACCCCAAGTTTTCTTTGTCGCATCATCAATAAAAGTAACCTAATAATAAGAGCCACCAAGAGATGATACCTGATCAGGTCCCCATACATTTGTATGCACAAGTTATAACTTTTTACTCTTCTTTTTCTTCCCAACTCTAATAAATATGTCTCTCTTATGTGTTCCATAAACACAATGCTCACATAAATCCAAATCAACCTACTTCAAATATAGCAATAATTTTTTTGGGTGGAGAATTTGCATCCCATTCTCACTCATGCTCGAGCCTACGATGCCACAATGTTGTATCCACTCTTGTAAAATATAAAGCAATAGAAAAGTTATCATTACCGGTACATAAATACAACATACCTACCTTTTCTCTTTTTTCTATTATAAGTGATCCTTTAGTGACCTTCCACGAATTTCTCATAAATGTAACTACACTGCCTTCACTACCCAACTGCACTATTGAAATCATATTTCTTCTAAAATAAGGAACATGCTTCACCTCTTTTAGAAACCATTGATTTCCATTCTGTAATTTAATATATATCTTAACCTTTCCCACAATTTTACGTAGTTTATATCACCCAAATACACATGTTAAAAATCACCTTGAACATAATCTTGAAAACATTTTCTATAGAATGTGGCATGAAATGAAGCCCCTGAGTCTACCACCCATCAATCAGTAATATTATCTAATGAAAAGATCAAATCATCTTGAAGCACATCACCTGCTACATTTGCTTCCTAATTATTCTCCCGTTTGTCTATCTCATTTTTTTCCTTTTCTAGACCTAGTCTTTCTTCAGGTGGATTTTCTTCCTTCAATGCTAGAACTCCAACCTCCCTCTAGATTTGGATCTTCCCTTATTATACTTCTCATGATTCTCTAAGCTCTTTCATATTTCCCTTTGTCATCCCCTCTTCTCCACAGTCAAAGAATTACCTGATGTCTCACTTGTTCTTTTCCATTGCATTTCCTTAGTAATGATAACACCAACAACATCATCAAAATTTAAAGTGTTTGAACCAAAAATATAATTAATCACAGCCATAACCAAGCCATTTCAGTTGTATGGCAATGAGCAAATTTTTTTACAAAACTTAACTAACTGATGATCATCAACATACCCACCTTATGACACCTTCATATCAAATAAATGCTTCATAAGAAACACCTTGTTGGAGGTTAAGGGTTTTTCATATAGTTTAGTCAATTCCTTCATCAAATATTTTGTTGTTTCATTTTTTTAATGTTGAAATCCATTGACGCTTCCAAGCACATGCATATTGTTCCTAGTGCCTTTCAATCAAGAAACTCGCATTCTTCTTCCTTCATAGTCGTCGGCTTCTTTGTCATTCTTCTGAATGGTAATAACAAATTCTTCTTATACAGATAGTCCTCCATTTACATCTTCCATAGCTAGTAGTTTTGGTTGTTAAATTTCTTGACCTTCAACTTGCCTTCTTTCGCCATTGTTCCCACTCGAACAAGGAACCCTCCTTTCCTATGAGTTTATCAACCCAATAGACCTTCAACTCTGATACCAATTGTTAGGAATAGGAACATAGAGTAATATATAAAAACAAATAAAAATGAATGTGGAAATATAACACAAAAGAAGACAATACAAGATAGACACCACCATATGTGGTTCACTCAATATGGGCTACATCCATGGAGAAACAACCAGTCCTTCCTTTATTCTGTTCAACAAGAATGGAGAGATAACACCTGCAACACATCCATTGCAACCTCATCTTCACTCTCTCATAGTCTTCTCTCTCAAACACACTACAATCTCTTACCATACACAACTACAATACAATGCCCTCTTTTAAAAAGGGTTGCCTTCTAGGGAAAAAAAGGTACCAACATAACCTCTACCATTAGATTTGTGACCTAATAATGAACCGTCCATATTGAATATGAAATTACAATATAATACATAGGAACTTGTGGCATCCAAAATCCCTAATCCATTGACCTGGATTAGATTACAACCTTAATTCCTTAACCAAAATCAGAAAACCATTTACTAGAAAACTGTGTGCCAAAACTGCCTAAAACGGATGCAAAAAAAACTGACCAAAAGTTTTTGCTCAAGGGCGAAAAATTTTGCTCGGGGGCTCTGACCCTTCTATGACCCTCCTGCTACACCCAGTGCAACATAACAATGCGTGGGGTTAATCATGCAAAGAATATATCACAAAACCCCCACCAGTGTCTGGGATCCAAATGTGATTGAAACAAGACCTTTGAATCAGGAAGATAATCAGGCTCCACAACCAACATTAACCATAATATTTTTTGAACATTAAAATGTTATATATATATATATATATATATATATATATATATATATATATATATATATAATCTATTTTTAGGGTCACAACCAATCCATACACCAAATTGGTGTATGAGACCCCCTTGTTTGTGGGACAAGGGACCCCCTTCGTGCAGTAATTTGACTGCTAAAGTCTACAGAGGTATACATACCATAGCCCCCTCTAGATTTTAACTTGTGAACTCCAAGGAGGAAACACGTGCTCTTAACCATTAGGCCCACTCAGGTTGTATATATTCTAGAGAAAAAAAACAATTAATTTTATTATGAAAGAACAAAATTACATTTGTAGATGTTGATGGCATTTTTGTAGAAAATAGTTCATGTATTTCATATATATATATATATATATATATATATATAATTCAAAAGGTCTATCAGGAGGCATTATCACTAGATTTTCCCAATTTATCTCCCTTATCAATTGTTATTTTATGCATTCACGTCTGGTAACAGAGGTAAAATGAAAAGTCTTGGACAAAATGTTTCTGTTGTGTAATGTTTACAGGCCATATTATGACTCAGAGTTATTTTAGGAGCATTTTCTGGCTAATAAATATGTTCAATCTGAGAATATCATTATCGATGGTGACCTGAATTTTTCAATTGGCAGAGGAGAAATACAAGAGGATTTGGCACAAGTGGACCCTTTGTATCATTATTTTCTAGATAAGATGGAATATGTGGGACTAGTGGATGTATAACTGACAATTCTTAGTCCTATGTGGAGAAACAATAGATCGGGTCTGGTTAGTGTCCATAAAAGTTTGGATGGATTCTTGGTTCACCATATCCTTTTGCAGGACTCTAGAGTTTACAAATATTGGGTTGGGAAAGGTAAGTGTTCAAATCATTTTCTTGTTTATCTTGAATTATATATTTCAAGGGAAAATTTGGCATCCCCTTTCAAATTTGATCCGACTTGACTCGAATCTGAAGAGTTTCATGCACTAGTGGAATAAAATTTGAACAAGTTTGACCCAAACCTTGGTTTAGGGGCCTCGCAACAATTTGTTGACTCCCTAAAAAAATTGAAGAATGTAGTGATCCAATGGGATATTGGGTGCAGGAAGGTGTGGGGCTCTTTGTTTCTTGGCATTAAGGAGGAGTTGGAACAAATCTATGAGGGATTTTCCTCGCGCCAGGTAGGTGGGATAGATATGGACCATGTTCATCATTTAGAAGCAGCATGACACAATATCTGAACACCAAATTTTTTTATCACTATGAAAATCATTGTCACAATTACAATACCATCTGGGAGTTGAAGGACGAGGGTAGAGCAGCTGTATGTGGTTTTCAGGATTTGGATTCCTTATATGTGCACCATTTTCATTCTCTATTTTAGAATCCTCCTCATTATAATATGGACACAACTTTCAAGCTTCTTTCATATTTTCCTCCATTGGTTGGATAGGCTAAAAATCAATCCATTTTCAACAAGATCTCCATAGTGTAGATTTTAACCTTGTACAATATTTACTACAAACAGATTTTTAGTAAAAGAACATAAAAGATACAATGGAAAATACACACATTACACAGAGATTTTTCCCATGGAAACCCAAACCGGGAAAACCAACATATTCTATATTCATTCATTGTGATACATTGTTTACAATACAATATACATATAGGAGCCAACGGCATCCAAAACCCTAACCCAATGACCTGGATTAGTCAACAACCCTAATTCCTTAACCAAAAATAGAAAACCATCGCAAAAAACCATGTTCCCAAAAATCACCCAACAATGGACACAAAAATCGATGCAACATGAAAATCGAGGCAAAAATGCGACACATTTCCCGAGGAAAAAAAAATCTTGGGGGCACTTCCCCCACACCCCTATGCGTCGGCCACAACGTAGACAGTACTACTCATGCAAATAATGTAACACATACCCAACACATGGAGGAGTTACAGGCAATGATCAACACCTTCCATAGAGATAAAATCTTGGGGTGTTGAGTGTTAATTTTGACTTCTTTTTCAGCCCCTTTCATCCCCATTTTAACCTTAAAACCTCCATTTTTGTCTACTTTCACTCAATTGATGGCATAACAAGTATGGCTAAGCTAATACGTTGTTATTTTGAGATTAATTCATGTTTTTCTCTTGTAAATAATGTTTAGGGATATTTCTTTGGCAAATTACCTATAATTCAATAATTACAGGAAATGACTTTGTTTCCTTAGACATTACATGAATTGTAGATCGATATATTTCTGATCGTTCTAAGTAAATATTTTCACTTGGAGGTGCTTCACCAATCTTTGGAGATAGTGAAATACCAATTTATTCTCTCCATGTCACCCAACACCCGACGATCAACGCAGGTCAAAACTGGCAGACAACTATTACGACAAATTTGGCATACAACTATTACAAGTATTATGTGGGTAGTTATTAGAGGAAATATACAGTTCACTGATATAATTGGGGATTTGATTCCAGAAGTAAGGAGTGAAAATACTATTCTTATAGAATCAAGGACATGATCTAGAATATCAAGGAACAACCATGACCAACGCTATAATGGAGATCTAAGCATATTTTATGTAATATGTTTTCTAAAAATAGAGTGTATTGAGCAGTGATATTCAAAGACGATTTTTGGAGCAATGAGGGAGAATCATCAAATTTTGCAACATGGGTTTTGTGCGAAATAGGGCCATTCAGGTGAATTCAAAGACAAATTTTCTAAAATGTGCATGACGTGGGATATATGAGCAATTCTTCAAAACAAAATTTCCCATATTTTCCTGTAGCGGCCAATTTTCAACTTTCTTAATTTGTAAAACCCATCTTTGATCCAATGTGATAGTTCTAAGGATTTGGAAATTAGCTATTGAATATTTTGTATAAATAATCCTCAAAGAACAGTAAGGGAGATCAATCAAGTTATGGAGAATATTTTCATGAACCAGGATACATTATGTAATTGTTGATATTTTCCTTGAAATTAATATAATGAAGTTATGAACATTTCATGCGTTAAAGTTTGTTTCAAGTTCTGAATTTAAGTAACAACATATCCCAAGAGGACCCCCTGGTATGTGTTGTCTCTATTTTTGAATTGTGTGTTGGAAGTACTTCCTCTCATTTATCTGAATTTCTTTAATTGTACATATTTGTTGTTATTTGATTTTAAAGTTTTTTTTTTGTACTGCCTTGTAGAAACATAGTTGTTGTAATTTCCTATAGATGCAGAATTTTGAATTACATATAATGTCACTTTGTGTATGGTGATTAAATATTTAGGATGGTGATGTTATACAATCAAATTATTGAGTGGTCATCATCTACTGTGCTATACCAATAATTATCACAAAATATACTCCAAGATGAACTGAGTCTATAAGTTGTCTTCTCAACATATTTCATTTCAAGATTGGAAAGATTAAGTTTACTTTTAGTTAAACTTCCACTCATACCTAGAAATACTTCTTCCTCATTACAAAATTTAATTGACCAAACGGAGTGTGTTTGAAATCTAGCACACAGAGTGACTTCTTGCAATCTGAGTCTCTACCAATAAACGATAAAACTTAAGTAATTGTTATCATAAGGGTTACTTTTTGTCTGTGGGTCTGATATTTGTTGTTTGATTTTTACTAGGAACCCTTAAGCAAATTCAAGACTAGTTTTGCACATATTGTGCCTGTGCCTCATAAGCTTATGCCCCTGGATTGATAATAAACGTTGAGGAATCTAGACCACTAGATCAACCCAACACAAGGCTTGATGGTTGGACGGTATAATTCTTTGAGGGCTTCTTCAATTTGCTTGGGCATGATTTATCAAGAGTTGTTGAGGAAATCTGCCTTGTTGGCAAGGTGGTTGGCAATATCAACTCAATTTTTATCACGCTAAATTTGAAATTGGATTTTCCAACAACATATGATGATTTATGTCCTATTTATTTATCTAACTGCTTATACAAGATTGTGGAAAATATTATTGTTCTGCACTTAAAACCAATTTTATCAGACATAATATATGTTGAGTAGTTTGGGTTTCTAAAGGGAAGGTTGATCCATGAGGTAGTTGGGTCTGCACAAGAAGGGATTCACTCCATAAAGAATCTCCATATGCCTATTTCCGTAATCAAACTTTATGATTCTCTCAAAGGATCATGACCAAGTGTCTTGGCTCTATCTCAGGCTTTTACTCCTTCAAATTGGTTTTGAGTTATGTGTGGTAATTGGATAATGCCTTCTGTTACTTCTGTTCAATTTGTTGTCCTAGTGAATGGTGCAGGCTCCTTTTTTTTTTCTAGGTTGGTCATAGTCTTCGCTAGAGGTCTCCCCTCTCCTCGGACTTATTTATTTTATTTGGAGATGGGCTCAGTCGTGTCATTGTAGAATCATCTAGAACCCATCATATATAAGGAGTTCAACTGGATTGATCGGTGAAACTTACACACTTACTATTTGTGGATGATATATTACTTTTTTGTTGATTTGTATAGGTCGAGGGTTGCAAAATTTAGGAGGAATTGGATTTATTTTGTGGTGCAACCAAAATGATTATCAATATGGAAAAGTTTGTAATTTACTTCTTGTATTGTGAGGAGGCTACTCAGCTAGCCTTGGTCAATTTTTCCCCTCACCCCTCACATGATCTAAATGAGGGTTTGACCTATTTGGGTTATACAATTAAGCCCAATAATTATGGTCTAAAGGAGTGGGGATGGTTAGTGTTGAAAGTGGAAAAGCAGATTTCCCTATGGTGTAACAGAGGGATCTCGAGGGGTGGTCACCTCACTCTCATCAAGTCAGTTATTGAGAAAATTTTGGTTTATTGACATTTCTTGGCCAACATTCTGAAGGGTATCCTGCATAGGATTAGGAAATTATGTTGTAATTATTTAGGGAAGGGAATATTTGATTATCTTGGTTCACATTTAGTTAAGTAGTAATCGATCTATTGACCCAAATCTTTGGGTGGGTGGGGTCTAAAGGACTTGGTCCTATTTGGAAAAGATTTAATAGCTAATTCCCTCTAGGATTTCATTAGACAAGATAGTATTTGGAAGCGTATTATGTGTACAAAGTATGTTCACCCTGGAATGGTTATTGATTGGATCCACCTCCCAAGGAAGGTTTCCCCTACTGCTTTGTCTCAATGGAAAGAAATTTATGCGGCCTTCCCTATTATTGAGAATTTTCTGGATTGGAAGGTGTTCCCTATTATTGAGAATTTTCTGGATTGGAAGGTGGGGTTTGGTCGGCAGGTTCAAATTGGATGGGATGTGATTTTGGGGTGCAATCCAAACATTTTTGTACCCATTGATATCATTCAATTCCTCCAAGAAAACAATCAGTTTACACTCAAACACATAGAAGATAGTGCCACCACCTCTTTATCGAGCCAATGCTGGAAATCAACGTTTACTATGAATTTAAAGGCTCATCGAGTTGATCCTCATATTGAGTTGAATTTAAAGGAATTCATTTCTACATGAAATGTCAAGAGCTCATATCAAATTGCATAATCAATAGGATGAGTTGGTATGGGTCTATAAATCCTCTGGTGGTCGTTATTCATCCAAGCTTGGCTATGAGGCAATGGCAGAAATGAATGGAGTTATTGTTGCTTGGTGGGCTAAACAAAGTTGGAAAATAAAAATCCCACCCAAAGGTATTTTATTCTTCTGGCTCATTCTGAAGGGAAAGGTATTAACTTGGTATCATCTGCAGAGATTAGGTATACATGGACTTGGTGTATGTATCTTATGCAAAGGGGTTGAGGAGACTATCCCACATATTTGTCGGTATTTTCCTTATATCTAACAGGTCTGGAATGAAATCAATGTATAGCTGGTTTTGGGCCAGCTATGGGAGAAGGACACACTTAATACTATTTTAAGGAAATTTTCACAACTTCTAGTTGAAAATCTTATCGTGTCTTTCCCATATTGATCTCCTGGGGCATTTGGCTGGCCAAGAACGTTGGTTTTTTCGAGGACAGATGTCAAAGTAGTCGAAGATCTGGAGAAACTAAACATTGGTGCAATTTTAAAGGAGGTTTCTGCCACTTTTCAGGATTCAGGATATATCCTTTAGTCATATTTATCGTTAGAACAATTATGAAGTTGACCGGTTGTCAAAACATGTCTTGTCTAGAATATACACTTTCTCTGAAGGAACACAACAATGGGAGGGCAACTTCCCATAATGACCATCGACTTTTTTCTTTGTGATAGAAACTGGCTATTTTCATTTTCTTTATGCAGTTATGGTTTCATATACACTATGTTACTTGAACAGGTTTTTTTTTAGCTCTTAGAGGGTGAAGGGGAACTTGTGTAATTTTTTTATTTGGTTATTGTATAAGCAGTTCGGCTTTTGCTAAGGAGGATTTTTTCAAACTCTTTAATCGTAGCACAGTTGTGTCATATATATTCCATGAAATAAACATAAATTTTATTCTAAAGGATAAAGGTCACAATTCAAAGGTTCAAATATTTTTTTGTTATTAATATTTTTTTTAAATGTTATGTGTCAACTTCATGTTGAGCATGGAAGGAATTGTACATCTCCCTCATACAGGGTTGTAGAAAGCACCTCTTAAAATAATAAAAAATTGGAATAAATTATAACCTCAAATTGTTATCATACACTCTTTGTTATCTTAATGAACAAAAAAAAATAAAGAAAAATATATTCACTTTACAAACATTGAAATCAATGTAATGTAGAGAACAATTTAATTGAAATTTATTAACTTTACAAACACTAAAATCTATACAATACAATGAAATCAATAAAATAAAATAAAATGATTTTATGAGATTATTATATAATATAGAATGCAGAAGTCAATTTTATATTTAAATTAATAAGAAATATACAATACAAATATTGTCAAAACTTTAATCCTAAATACCATATACTTTTATTTCATATTTGCTTAGTCCCATTGATTTTATGTGATCACGATCTCATAATCGGGTTAATTCTACTACTCTATGCATTGATCATTCATTTATACATTCAAGCACTATCATTCATTTAATAGTCATGTTGGTGTTATTAATCCTTTTGTACATATTTTCTAATTGAGTATTATTTACTACCTCATTCCTAAATTTTTTACCAAGCATAATGATTTTCCCACATTTCTTTCCAATAAATCATTACAAAACAATGAGAAAATGTTGGGGTGGAAGGTGCGAGGAGGGTTGTGCATGGGGGTAGTCTGAGATCACAAAGGAAATATAGTAGAAGAATTTACTTGGGGAATTTGGATTGCAACTAATTATGAACTTGAATCCCTAGCAATGTGTAAGGGACTTCTCTTCATCAAAGAGATTGGGATTAGAAGCATTATGGTGATTGGTGACTCATCCATTTTAATGTGAGCAATGCATTTATGTCATCTCCCATCTATCCCTAACCTCGCACATATGTTGCAAATAATTCTACTAGAAATCCAAGACCTTGATCACTTGGAGTGTTTCTAGGTTCTACGAGACCAAAAATTAATCATAGATTAACAATCAAACAAGGGGTCATCATTGCCCCCGAAGGGTTTATATAAAAATTATAGGTTCTACGAGACCAAAAATTAATCATAGATTAACAATCAAACAAGAGATCCTCATTTCCCCCAAAGAGAGTGCATTGCACCCCCTCCCATTATATTATGGCTTCTATGAATATGACTAGTGTTCCCTCCACTTGGCATTACATGCCTCCAAACATTAGAATATTGAAACACTAATGTTGGGCCTTTCCTAACTCATATCCTACTCTGAATGTGCAAGTTATGAAGAATTGCACTAGGCATTGGTTCGGGTCTACATGTGGTTTTAATATAGCATATAGATTGGTAAACATGCATAGCATAGGGATTTCTTGGCTTTTCATGGTTATTCTTGTATTCACCTTGTGGTTCACCCATCATAATAGTGCCCAAGAAGAATGGATGTCGGTGGATGTGTATAGACTATCAAGCTTTGAACAAGATAACCATCAAGAACCCTTATCCGCTACCAAGGATTTGCAACTTGTTGCATCAGCTACAATATGCCAAGTACTTCAACAAGTTGGACTTCAAATGTAGATATCACCAAGTGCTAGTGAAAGAGAATGGAACTTGGAAGATAGAATTGGCAATGCAATAGGGTTTGTATGAATGGTTGGTTATGCCTTATGGATTATGTATGTACCTACAACTTATATGTGTTTGATGAATAATGTTTCATGTCCATTTATAAACTCTTCTGTGATAACTTATTTATATGGCATAATAATATTCAACTCTTCTGTAATAGATAACCAAGTATGCAATTGTATAGTAATATATAAAATATAAATAATTGATAAAAAAAATATGATGATTACAATTGAGAATGAGGGCTTGTTTATATACCCACACAGGGGTGCCCTTTCACCACTAGACATGTCTTTTTGAGAACATGTCCTTTCATTATTAATAAT
>ML809736.1:138735-154128 GCA_009831015.1 Picea engelmannii | reverse complement strand
GGGATTCATTGCGAAGCGTGAAGGGAGAATTAAACAACACAATAATTCCAATCCCACAATTAGTCTAGACCGTCGATCGTCACCTTCCAAATAGATCTACGGTTGTCATCAGTTCCACTACCAACGAGCAACTTTCCATTTTGGAGCTCGACGATATATTTAAATGTCGTGCTAGTTGGGACCCCGCAATCATTCCTGATCTCTGATCTACTATGAGACCATTATCGACCGTTGGATCACTTTTAGAGGAAGGATAGGATAAGAAAGGAAAAAGAACTAAGATTTTGAATACTTGAATTCTCGATAGCCGTTGGATCACTTTAAGTGGAACAATAGGATAAGCAAGGAAAAAGAGTTGAAGTCTTGATACCCGAATTCTCGACATTCATTGGATCACTTTAAAGTGGAAGGATAGGATAATTGAAGAATAAGAGTCGTTGGATTTAAACTAAGGCAAGGGAACATTGTAGACAGATCGAGTCGTCGATCTAAGTTCATGATCAACGAACAACATTCATTTCGGGTTAAAATTTTTGAGGAGGTTACACTTTGGGGAATATCACTTCGGAAGAACTGAGAAGTAGAGAGATCGAATTACCCAAAGTCTGAAATTTCGAAGTCACTCTCAGCCATCGATTTGAGATACATTTTGGGAAGTATCCTGACCATTAGATCAAGGAGAAGAATATGTGCCACATCGGGAGATCTATGCCAGCAGACCACGTCAACAAGGACACAATCAGAGAATGACAAGTGTCAAGATGAAATCATCATTTTAGGTACATGTAAATCATGAATCTGAGTGACACATGGAATCCACTCGTCCCATGCCACATCATCAAGTAACGTCAGCAGTTACGTCACTCTGGGATTTTTACTTCAGGAGTTTCACTAGCAGCAAATTCCTGAAGTCCTGAAGATCTGAAGTAAATGAGAGTCATTCATCTCAACTCTTGATTAAGTCGTAATCATCAATTTGTTTGAAACCTCTGGACAAGCCAGGATCGTCCGACTAACGGAAGAACTAATAATGATCTTCTGATCTACTCAGAGAAATCTTCTTCGGAACATTTGAAAGATTATAGAGGCTGGAAGTCACGAAGGACAAAGTCCCAAAGTACCAACAATCGTCCATCTCATCGAGAGATTAAAACGTGATTGTTGATCATGACAAGTTGTCAAGCACTTATTTAGATTAGTGCTTGGTCACCACATGCAGTTGTATGGAATAGAGAAATAAGGGTAAAATGAGGAAGCACTTAAATTGATAAGCACATGGTTCTATGCCTATGATCATATAAAAATGGTTTGAAGGAAGCACCTCATGCAGATTTAATTCGACAGAGAGTTAACACTAGAACAATACAAAGAATCGATAAGAGATCAAATATGATATGTTGGTGAATAGAGAATGCAACAGAAACTTGAGAAGGATATGATGAGTCGATCCATTTCTGTGATCAACTCATGAAGACAAAATAATCGACACACAGTCATGATTAAAAGAGAGTTAATTCATGTGCATTATGAATAAAGGATAAAAGGAAAAATGATATTAATTAAAGATTAATATTATCATTTAAATGAAAAGGTACAATGGTTCAAATGTCAAAAGACACAATGATTCAAATTCACACCAGTTGGAAGACTATATAAACAAGAACGAATGGTGAGAAGAAGCGAAGTTGGATTTGTTGAAGTATATATATTTATATTTAATGGATTGAATGAAGGTTCATTCTATCAGGTTGGTGCATGTTTACAATATGGGTCTTGTATGAGGATTGGATTCCTCACATCTCAGTTGGATCTGAGATCAACAAGTTGGTACTTGTTATGAGGGTTGGATTCCTCATTTCTCAGTTGGATCTTAGAACTACAAGTTGGTTCATGTAATAGAGAGATGGGTCTCTCATAATTGTTTGAAGATGATATTCAAAGATTGATCTTATGTATTCATTCAAGTTAAATAAATAAATAAAGTATTTATTGTTTTATATATATTGATTGAGAAAATGAAATAAATATTTGTTGTTCAATTAGTTTATGAAAAGTGGAAAACTGCCCAAAGTTTTGTGACACTGATTCACCCCCCTGCCCTCTCAGTTTCAAGTATCCATTTCAACAATTGGTATCAGAGTGGGTTCCTTCAGAACATTTTAAACACTTAAGGTAGATTCAGAAGAAATGGGTGGACAAATTGCTATCTCCACAAATGAAGCTCCCTTATTTGATGGAACAAACTATTCATATGGAGGGAAAATATGAAAAGATATATGAAGTCAAGAGGATCTGGAGTTTGGGATTTGGTAGTAAGTAAGCCCTGGAACTTAACTACTTCAAATAGAAAAACCAAAACTGCAAAGGATGCAAGGAGAAACAATACAATAGCTTTAAAATAAATCCAGGATGGCTTGTCAGATCAAGTCAAAGAAAAGATGAAGCACTCCAAATATGCTAAATAATTATGGCTCCAACTAGAAAATTGTTATCCTAATGAAACACAAGAAGAAGAGAAATCCTATCAAAGTGAGAAACAAGGCTCAGATGTAGAGGATTCCTATCACAATAAAGAACAAAACTCAGAAGAAGAGAATTATTATCAAGATAAGGAACAAAATAAAAAAGGAGAAAATTGCAATCAAATTGAAGAACATAATATAGAGAAAAAGATTTCTAATCAGAATGAAATATAGGATTTGATGAAAATATCAGTCAACAATGAGGAAGACAACCTCATAAAGGAATTGATACATACCTTAGTAATCACTTAAGAAAAATTACATAATCTTAAAATTTATGTTGCAATTGCTATAGGAGAGATTCGTTTGGAACCAGGAAATTATATGCATATTAAATTTCCTATGGAGGCTCTTGAAAATCTTGAGTACACAACCATGTGCACTCTAGAAGATTTGGAGAAACTCCAACATAAATATATGATGCTACTTCAAAAGTTATATCAATCTAACCATGAAGAGTTTAAATAGAGAGTTCAGCTAGAAGACAAAGAAAAGGAGATCAAAAGATTGAAAACCGAAGTTACTAATCTAACAGAAGAGATGGAAGAATTAAAGACACATGATAGTAAAAGAAAAGAAGTACTAAAAGAATCAGAAGAATTAGTTAACAATCTAAACACTCAACTCGGGGAAATTAAAGAAAGTGAAGAAGACCTAAAGATCCAGTTAACAAGGAAATAAAATTTCTACCACATGTTGGAATTGGAAATCATCAATTTCAAAAAGATAAATTAAAGAACTAATGTAGATCTAATGACTCAAATTGAAGAAGCTAAGAAAAAGGAAGAAGCTCAAAAGATCCAAATAACTAAAAAGGAAGAATTATGTCAAATATTGAAGTTAGAAATAGTCAATCTCAAAAAGATGAATGAAAAGACAAATAAGATTGTCAATTTCCAGAATAGATCAGCTATCCTAAATAAGATTTGGAAGAGCCAAAGATCATTTGATGACAAAAATGGTCTTGGATACAATAAGAACGAAGAAAATAGCAAATGGAGCACCATTTACAAACATGAGAAAGGATCACCATTCTTAAAAGGAAAAGGTGCAAGTACAAAGCAATTACAAGTCATGAACTTTGCTAAGGAAGACAACTATAGAAGTAAAAAGGAAGAAGAAAATAAAATCAAACCAAAATCAAATCAAGAATGGAAACATCGTCAATGGATATTTTTTTTCTTGTCATAGCTTTGGCCATAAAGCAATGGACTGCAAGAAACTAGAGGAAGGATATACAAGAAAATCCAAAAACTTAATTAGATGTTGGAGATGTAATTTTGTTGGGCACACAACAAAATTTTGTCATACAATGAGATGTTACAACCGTGATAGGTTTGGGAACAAATCCCAAAACTGTAAGAATACAAAAAGTCAATATTTGAATAAGTCATTCAAGTCAATGACAAAACCTAATAAAATTTGGAAGAAGAAAGGAGATGACAAATCTCCAAAAACACAATTAGAAAGAGAAGATCCAAAAAGAAGAATATCTCATAGAAAGATATGGAGAAGAAAATCTAAAGGAGAAAGAAAGAAAGATGTTATTACATCTGAAAATGAAGAAATTAATAATAAGAAAATGATGGGTGAATGTCCTAATAAAGAATGTGAAATTCAATATGAAATAAATCAAGCTCAAGAAAAGGAAGTACCTATAGAATAATATGGGACAATGTCAAATTTTGATGATGTCATAAGTTGTTAGCAAAAGAAAGAAAATACAAAAAGAAGTTTAAATATGTTTTTACAAAATCAAAGGATTACGCCGAAGAGTCTCTAAATTAACATATGGAAAATCTTGACTATCTATAGATTAGTGGTCAAAAGAAAAATCATTGGTAGGGTTAGTTGTAGAATACAAGAAGAGGAAAAAATAAAGGTAGCAGAGAAGTTCAAGTATCATTCAACAAATATCAATTGATAACAAAATTGGTATTTAAATCAATTGGTATAATTCCTCAATTGATATTGATATGAAATATCAAAGACGAATAATAAGAAGATGAAAAAGATCAGTAACATTCATACTCTTATTATATTTGACAAAGGAAAGTCAGTAAAAACTCAGGAGGAGTATTTTGGGTATTAAATAATAAAGTAATTAGATTAATTTTTTAAAGACTTGATCACTACAAATGGGTATCACTACAAAATTGGCATCAAGAAGACTACTGATTTGAAACACAAAAATCCCAATCAACAGAGATAATAAGTTAGTAAATTAACAGGGGAAGATACCTTGTCAAGAAGAGATACCCTTTCAGAAACAAAGGGGGAGAGTATTCAGAGGTGGAGAGAGCATATTGGCAGGAGGAGTCATTCACTTATGACAGGAAGAGCATGAATATAGGGGGAATTACCCAAGCTCATATTTTGGTCAACAAAATGCAGACATAAAGAGGTTGATCATAAGGGGAGCAACTCTTTTCCATTGATGTCAAAGGGGGAGAGTAACTTCATAGGAGGAAAACATCATCACAAGGGAAGTTTGTGTACGAAGTTAGTGTGTTTCCCTCAATGACAAAGGGGTAGATTGTTGGACATATTTTCATTGATATGTTGTCATTGATGTCAACAATCGATGTCATTATGATGTGATGATAAGTTGTTATGATGAATTTCCATTGTTGAGTTATCATAGATGAAATTGTCATTGATGTCAACAGTATAACAATTAGCAAAGAGAATGTCAAACAGTATGCAGAGATGAAAGATCATAAGGGTAATTGCACAGTTAGCGGAGAATGTCAAACAATATGCAGAGATCAAAGCTCGGAAGGAAAAGCGCATTGAATGTATGCAAAGAATTAAAATGTCAGATAGTATGCAGAGATTAAATCTCAGAAGGAAAAGCGCATTGCAGAAACACGATCAGATCAAGTTGTGACAGTTGGATTCGCAAGAGACAGATCAACAGACGGGATAGATTGCGGAGAGTGAAAGGAGAATTAAACTACATGTTATTCCCAATCCCACAATCATTCTAGACCGACATATTACAATAGAAGGATCGTTGGAGGGCTATTCAATGATCAAATCAAATAAGGATCATTGATACGCAAGCACCAAATCAATAGCAGGGATAGATTGTGAAGAGCGAAAGGAGAATTAAAAAACGTGTTATTTCCAATCTCGCAATTATTCTAGACCATTAGATCTTATAGATTCAAATATGTACGAATATGGTTGATCCACCAAACAATCTGATTAATTTGTGACCATTGGATATGAAAGCGCAGATCAAGGGAAGGGATTCATTGCGGAACACAGAGGGAGAATTAAACAATGCACTAATTTCAATCTTGCAATTAGTCTAGACCGTCGATCGTCACCTACCAAATGGATCTACGGTTGGCATTAGTTCCAATAGCAACGAGTAGTTTTATCGACGATAACTTTAAACGTCATGTTAGTTGGGACCCTAAAATCATCCCTGATCATTGATCTACTCCGATACCATTCTCGACCGTTGGATCACTTTGAGTGGAAGGATAGGATAAGCAAGGAAAAAGAAATGAGATTTTGAATACCCGAATTCCCGATAGTCGTTGGATAACTTTAAGTGGAAGGATATGATAAGCAAGGAAAAAGGGATGAAGTCTCAAATACCCAAATTACCGACAGTCTTTGGATCACTTTAAAGTGGAAAGATAGGATAAGAAAAGAAGGAGAGTCGTTGGATTTAAACCAAGGCAAAGCAGCATCGCAGACAGATCGAGTCGTCGATATAAGTTCATGATCAATGAACAACATTCATTTCGGGTTAAAACTTGTGAGGAGGTTACACTTCAGGGAATCTCACTTTGGAAGAACTGAGAAGTAGAGAGATCGAATTACCCAAAGTCCTGAAGGTCGAAATTTTGAATTCACTTTCAGTCGTCGATCTTAGATACATTTAGGGAAGTATCCAAACCGTTAGATAAAGGAGAAGGATGTGTGCCACATCGGGAGATCTACGTCAGCAGACCACGTAAGTAGACCACGTCAGCAAGGACACATTCATATAATGACAAGTGTCAAGATGAAATCGAAATTTCAGGTACGTGTAAATCCCGAATCTGAGTGACGCATGGGAGCCATTCAGCTTGTGCCACATAATCAAGGGACATCAACAGTTATGTCACTCTAGGAGTTTTACTTCGAGAGTTTCACCACCAGCAAATGATTGAAGTCTCAAAGTTATGAAGTAAGTGAGATTTGTTCATCTCAAATCTTGATTAATTTGTAATTGCCAATTTGTTTGAAACCTATGGACAAGCCAAGATCGTCTGACTAACAGAAGAACGAATAATGATCGTTTGATCTACTTCAGAGAAATATGATTCGAAAGATTTGAAATATTATAGAGGATGGAAGTCGCAAAGGATAAAGTCCTGAAGTACCGACAGTCGTACATCTCATCGGGAGATTAAAATGTGACAAGTGATCTTGAAAAGTGATCAAGCACTTATTTAGCTTAGCTCCTGGTCACCACCTACAGTCGTATGGAATAGATAAATAAGGGTAAAATGAGGCAATGCAAAATGAGGCAGTGCTTAAATTGATAAGCCTGTGGTTCTACGCTTGTGATCATATGAAAATGGTTTGAAGGAAGTGCCTCATACAGATTTCATTTGACAGAGAGTTAACACTAGAAAAATACAGAGAATCGATAAGAGATCAAATATGATCTATTGGTGAACAAAGAATGCAGCAGAAGCATGAGAACGATATGATGATTCGATCCATGTATGTGATCAACTCATGAAGACAAAATAACCAACACACAGTCATGATTAAAACAGAGTTAATTCATGAGCATTATGAATAAAGTATAAAAGGAAAAATGATATTAATTAAAGATTAATATTATCATTTAAATGAAAAGGTACAATGGTTCAAATGTCAAAAGACACAATGATTCAAATTCACACTAGTTGGAAGACTATATAAACAAGAAGGAATGGTGAGAAGAAGCGAAGTTGAATTTGTTGAAGTATATATATTTATATATAATGGATTGAATGAAGGTTCATTCTATCAGGTTGGTGTTTGTTTACAAGTTGGGTCTTGTGTGAGGATTGAATTCCTCACATCTTAGTTGGATCTAAGCTCAACAAACTGGGACTTGTTATGAGGGTTGGATTCTTCATTTCTCAGTTGGATCTGAGAACTACAAGTTGGGTCTTGTAACAGAGAGTTGGGTCTCTCATAATTGTTTGAAGATGATATTCAAAGATTGATCTTATGTATTCATTCAAGTTAAATAAATAAATAAAGTATTTATTCTTTTATATATATAGATTGAGAAAATGAAATAAATATTTTTTGTTCAGTTAGTTTGTGAAAAGTGGAAAATTGTCCAAATTTTTGTGACACTGATTCACCCCCCCCCCCCTCTCAGTGTCAAGTATCCATTTCAACATATACCTGCCCAAAACTCCCACTACATGTGCAATGTCTGGTCTAGTACATACCATTGCATACATTAAACTTCCAACTGCACTCACATATGGAACATGAGGCATGTCCTCCTCCTCTTCATGTGTCTTGGGACACTGATCCTCATATAACTTTACACCAACAGGAATAGGAAACCTTGATTGGTTTACATTCCTGCATATTAAACCTCTGCAATATTTTCTTGACACATTTTGTCTAATTTAACAAGATTTTCCTCTTTTTCCGATCTCTTTTAATTTCCATGCCCAAAATGAATTTTGAACCATAGAGATCCTTCATATCAAATTTAGAGGACAACTAAGTTTTCACATCCTGGATAATCTCCTTGTTGTTTCCTATCAGCAACATGTCATCCACATGCAAGACCAAATAAATCAAATGATCACCAATTAATTTAAAATACACACAATGATCTTATTTGCTTCTTGTGAAACCAAGTCCCAACATATAAGTATCAAATTTTTGATACCACATCCTTGGTGATTGTTTTAAACCATACAGGGACTTTTTCAGCTTGCATACCACCTCCTTCTTTCCCTCCACAACAAATCCTTATGGTTGGTTCATATAGGTTTCTTCTTCCAAATCCCCTTGTAGGAATGATGTCTTCACATCCATCTATTCTCCTTCAAAATCAAATGCAGCAGCAACAGATAACATAAATATTATACAGGTTAACTTGGCAACAGGAGAAAAAATCTCACCAAAATCAATTCCCTCAACATGGGAATAACCCTTTGCTACTAACCGAGATTTGTATTTCTCCACTTTTCCTTCTGCATTCAACTTATTTTTAAATATCCATTTGTTTCCAATGGGCTTTATTCTATTCGGAAACTCTACGAGATACAAAGCCTCATTCTTATCCAAGGTTGTCATTTCTTTGTCCATGGCCTTTTTTCATAGATTTCCATCCTTTGAATCCACTGCCTCCCTGACAAATCTAGGATCATCATCAGTAATAGACAAATCAAAAATTGAATGAAAATCGGATGGAGTATACCTTTCTAGTAGCCTTCTTTCTCGAACCGAACTCCTCAATACTGGAGTATGAGGATCTTCTTCTTATTATTCATGTTCTTCTATAGAGTCTGATTCATCATCCTTTAAATCAAACTCTATTTTATCTAGTTCTTCCTTACTTGGTAGGACTTTCTTTTTAACAACATCCTTCATTTCTCTAAATGTCACATCTTGGCTATACACCACCTTCTTAGTTTCTGGGCTCCAAAGCTTATAACCTTTGAGACCATATTTATATCCAACAAAGATACACTTTTCAGCCTTATTATCTAGCTTACTCCTATTTTCCTTTGGAACATGAACATATGCATCACAGCCAAATACCCAAATACCTTGAGATGTGTGAAAGAATATTTCATACCAGTCCATACATCTTGTGGAGTCTTTTCATCCAGTGCTGATCAGGGTGATTTGTTGACCAGGTAACATGCAGTACCGACTGCCTCTGCCCATAATTATTTCCCTAACCCGACACCACTAAGCATGCACCTGGATTTTTCCATCACCGTCATGTTCATCCTTTTTGAAACTCCATTATGTTGAGGTGTATATGGAGTATTCTTTTTCCTTTCTATACCGCATTTCTTAGAGAATTCTTCAAATTCATTCCCGCGTAACTCTTCACCATTATATTTCCTCATCACCTTAACTCTTTTCTCTGTTTGATTCTCAACAAGAGCCTTAAACTCTTTAAACCTGTCAAAGACTTTATATTTCCTCTTGAGGAAATATATCCAAGTATTCCTTGAGAAGTCATCTATAGATGAGACATAGTACACAAATTTTCCCATTGATGGGATTGATACAGGTCCAAAAACATCATTGTGAAATAGTTGTAAAATTCCTTCTTCCCTCGATGCACCAGAGGGGAATCTTACCCAATTATGCTTCTCATATACACAATGTTCATAGAAATCAAAATCAAGAGAGAAGTTAGACATACACTCAACCATACCTTTATCGTTTAGTAGTCAAAGACCCTTCTCTCCGATATGACCCAGTCTTTGATGCCACAGCATAACCTTTTCTCCAGAGACTGTATGAGTTCTTTCTTCTTCAACTCCAATATCAGGAACAATGGAACTATTACACCCATCACTAATATTTCTTCCTTGTAGCTTATACAGAGTTCCAAACCAAAATCCCTTCAAAAAAACCATTGTTCCTTTAACCATACTGCATGTTTCATTTTCAAATATTGTTTTTACCCCTACATCGTCCATTTTTCTTACAAAAATCAAATTAATGACCGAGGATGTGCAGAACACTAGGAAGTTTTCTCATCCTTCCATCTATGAGCATCAACTTGACTTTTCCTCAACCTATGATTTTGGTTCTTGAGTCGTCACCTAGGAAAACATTACCTCCATCATACCTTTCATATTCATAGAACCACTCCATGTGGGGAGTCATATGAAAGGATGCACCTGAGTCAACCAACCATGCCTCATGATCAATATGTGTACTATAAGAATCCAAGTACACATCCCCTCCTTCTTCCTTGGAGGTATTTTCTTCTGTAGAAGGAGATTCTTCAGATCCCTTCTTTTTCTCAACTTTGGATCTACAATGCTTCTTGTAGTGCCCTTGTTTTACACATCTCCAACATACCTTTACAAAATTTATGGGAGATTTAGATCTACCCTGAGTCTTAGATCTCCCACTTGGGAACTTAGATCTGTTTCTTTCCTGGGAGTGTCCTCTTGCAAATAATGTGTCTGTGCTTTGTCCTTCCATATTCTTCTATCTCATCTCCTCTGACAACAAGGATGAGACCACTTAATCAAAATTCAATGCATTTGTATTACTACATATGTCCACAACTAGACTATCCCACGATTATGGTAAAGAACACAATAAACTGATACACTTATCTTCATCTGAAATTTTAATCTCAACAAATACTAACTGACTTACCATAGTCTTGAAGGCATTCAAATGCTCTTCCACCAAGTCTCCATCTCTCATCCTCAGATTATACAGCTTCTTTCTCAGGAATACTTTATTTATTGGGGACTTATACGGATACAACTTCCCCATCTTATCCCATAAATCATTGGTTGTAGCTTCCTCTGACACATTAAGTAATACTGAATCTGAGAGACACAATCGGATTGTGCTCTTCACCTTTCGATCCAAATTTTTCCAATCATCTGTTGAATTTCATGTAGGTGTAGTACCTAGATCTATTGAGATCCATTGATCTATGTCCACCAACAGATCTTCCATCTTGAGCTTCCATAGCTCAAAACTTTTCCCATTAAACTTCTCAATCTTCATTTTCTAATTGCTCGCAATTTCTTTTCACCTGAAAAATAAATACCACAGATATACCACTATAACAAGGCTTATCACAGTCCTGAGCCAAACCCTTGACCACAAAGGTGTCCCCCTGAAGCCAACAAATATCTGATACCAAATGTATATTTTAACCTTGTACAATATTTACTGCAAACAGATTTTCGGTAAAGAATAGAAAATATACAATGGAAAATACAAACATTACACAGAGCTTTTTCCCCTGGAAACCCAAACAGAGAAAACGAGCATATTCTATATTCATTCATAGTGATACATTGTTTGCAATACAATACACATATAGGAGCCAGTGGCATCCAAAACCCTAACCCAATAACCTGGATTAGCCAACAACCCTAATTCCTTAACTGGAAATAGAAAACCATCAGCAAAAACCATGTGTCGAAAAACCTCCCAACAATGGACACGAAAAATTGAGGCAACATGAAAAATGAGGCAAAAAATGTGACACATTTCCCGAGGCAAAAAAAATTCTTAGGGGTGTTATACCCCTCAAACCCCCCTGCACGCCCAGTGCAATGAAGACACTACTACTCGTGCAAAGAATATAACACATACCCAACAATTGGCACAATTAATGGTCTCCACCCACTAATGAAGACTTAATCCCTTAGATTGTATGGTACAATTTTCCATTTCATCTAATGCACAATTCTTTCTTTCGACAACACCATTATGTTGTGGTGTATATTGAACAATATGTTGCTTTTTAATGCCTTGTGCATTGTATTAATTTGTAAATTTCTTGTTAACATATCCACCTCCATTATTTGTTCTTAATCTCTGTAGTTTTTCTACAAGGGCCTCGTAGGCCAGAAATATGTCAAATACTTCACTCTTAAGGTTTGAGAAATAAACTCAAGTGCATCTAGAGAAGTCATCAATGAACGTTAAGAATTACTTGCATCCAAAGAAAGAATGATAAGGAATCAGACCACACAAATCATTATGAACAAGATGCAAGGGGGTCGAAGTGTTCCAAGAGGCACATTTGTCAAAATTTTCCTAATGATGTTTGTTGAAAACACAACTGGAAAAAACACCATCTCTACAAGAAACAAGAGGAATACCAATCAGCATATTTTGATTCCATAGTTGTTGCAATGAGTGAAAGTTTAGATGACCAAATCATTCATGCCAAATTTCTCTCAAGTCATCACATGAGCAGTAAAAATTGATGGAAAATATGATGACCCAAAGTTGTTAAAATATTGAAGGGAAATATGATGACCTTGTGATACAATCAACAATTATAGTTACTAGGACTTGTTTAGGATTTTTTTAAATCTTGATTACAACTTGGTGAGGTGAAAACTCTATTGTTTTACCTTGACTTGAATGAGTGATTTGATATATTTATAGAATATTTTAGGAGAGACTTGGAACACATAATACATCATTAAAATGAGCATCAATTATTGAACTTGTCCAGACCCTAAAACACTAAGATATCTATCATCACCAACAAATATTTGTTTGGTGTTACATTCATTAAGAGCACAAAAAATTTAGTTTACCTTAGCCATGTGATATGATTCTCTAGAATCAATAAGCCACTCATTAGAAGAAGAAATAGATGTTGCATTGAAGGAAAAACTAGAAGCAGAAAGTGCATGTCCATGAGAACAAGAGTTGGAAAAAGAAGAATCAAGATTGATATTGTTCTTTGTCATTGATGTTTATAAGGCCTCCAACTTTTTTAAAAAATTTAAACTTTATATGACCACATCGCTCATAAAAATTTATATGTCTCTCAATCTTTGTACTTTTTTATTTTGGTCCTTTGTCACCATTGGGGGTAGAAGCTAGTTTAGAGGGTTTGGGATCCTTATTTTGCTTGTTGTTGCAAGGATGTTACTTATTTGGATGCTTGGATTTATCCTTATTTTGAGCCACTGAGGCTTTTTTAGATGTACTTGCAGTGTTGATCACTCCAAGATGCAAGAGATTGTCTTTCTTTCTAATCAGAAAATCATAAAAATAATCGAGAGAGGGTGGTGTGTAAGAAGCCTCTAGAGCTTCTCTGATGGAGTGAAAAGAAGATTCAAAAACAAAATATGCACTACCAAGATTAACAAGAATAACATATATACATTGGTCATCCTTCATATCTATTTAACAGTCTTTAAGTAAATTTTGAGTGCTTTTTAACTTAGATATATAATCTTCAATGCAAGAAAAATCATTTGGATTTAAATCTTTTGGGCTCGAATCGCATTATGTTTATAAAATATACCTTCCATCTTTTTCCAATCTTCATCTCAGTCATCAATTCCTTGATGGTGAAATCCTAAATCTCTAGAGATAGACATTTCAATTAATCCATGTGCTTCATCATTTTTATCATCCCATTTTTTTGCGACATTAGTGGGGAATTTTTCTTTTCCCAAGGTAATCTTGTACAATCATTTACTTCATAGTACATCCTCCACATGAGATTTCCATGGGAAGTAGTTGGTATTGATAAGTAAAATATCACTTGGAATAGATATATTAAAATATGTAGGTAATATGGTTTTAAAATAAGAAATTGATTATCTGAATGGAAAGCCCTCGAAAAAATAGGCAGTTTGTTTTAAAAAGGGCACTAAAAGTGGACTTTGGATAGAAAAGTTTTGCCCTTTTTAAGAAAGGCATAAAAGGTAACCAAAGTGCCACGTGGTAGGTAGAGGTTGTTCCACGTGGTGATGAATGTACAATGATGTTGTTGAGTAAAAAACTTTCCCTTCCTTCTCTAACTTTGCTTATATACTCACTTTTATTGTATTGTACCTAGGGAGGATAATATGGGTACCTAGGGAGCTACCCAATGAGATAACGAATGTAATGTGGCCATAAAAATGGAATAAACCCACAATGTAATTTAAAGGAAATAGTATAATAATAAGGGGTAGTTTTCATAGGCCCCTAGGAATACTCATGAGAACATATAAATACACATGAGTATCATTGTATTGGATTGCATTGTCTTGTAGAAAACATGGCTTGTAGAGTGGTTCCTTTTATGAGGAGTCTTTAATGGTGTTAGTCTACCTTAAGGGTTATTCTTTCGATATTCTTGTGTTATTTATGGTGAATGTTTTGGTTATTTCTAAAGTTTTAAGGTTATATTATCTCTTATATCTATCAGGTTTAATACAAGTGGTATCAGATCTCTTTCTTGGGCACGAAATAAGAGCATTTTTGGGCACAAAGTGGATTTTTTTTTTCTTTTTCCAAATTTTTGAAAGACAAAAAGGAAGATGGAAACATTCATATCAATTTATGAAACTTTTGTGTATAATTTAAAGAAACCAACTATAGATTTTAATTCCTCTTGAAAAAATACCCAATTTAAAAAGACAAATCGTCCAAAACGAAGACCATGAAATGGAGATATTGTTGATTTAAAATCAGCCATTTTTTAGGGGTATTTTTTTGTGACAGTCACAAATTTCACATATTGAATATATTTTGATAGAGTGCATAGATTTCAGTCAAACCAGTGCTAATAGACCTGGTGATGTTGTGAAATTTTATAATTAGGGTCATAATAATGAATCTGAGAAGTATAACAAAAGTTATGATCATTTTACATTTTCGGCCTCAGACCCTAACTACATAAAGGAGCTCCATTGAAAAGTAAGTGATTTTCTATAAAACCTAGTTCTATTTTTGGGTTACAGCAAGTGAGATGTTTCTTATAGATGACAGCCCTAGTATTGAAAAATATAAAATGGATACGGTATCGATATCCATTATCTTGGATAACAACTCTATCACATGGATTTAGCTATGAAGAAATAAAGGTTCTTTCAGATGGAGATTATGAAAAACCATTTTTAGATAGATGGTCTCATGTTGTGAAGAAGGATAAAAAGAGAACTGCCAATAATACATTGGGCCCATTTTTTGACAATTTATCGACACATGTTCTTCGCCACAACATCACAAGTAAGACAAAGGAAACAACCATTTTTTCATCACGTCACCTTCGTCGCAATTATAACATTCAAGAGTATGTCAAAATATCGATGAATTGATCCATTGTAAGAGTGACTAACGTGCCCCAATTTGTTCGTCCCAAATTCATCACATTGCCATC
>ML809735.1:88432-99877 GCA_009831015.1 Picea engelmannii | reverse complement strand
TGAAATGCGATAGATCAGAGCATGTCAAAGACTCCTTTTGGGAGTTTCACAAACCGAGAAATTGTAGTTTCGGATATCGGGAGTTGGAGGAGTCAAGAGTCGAGACTCTTCATCAAAGGAGTCCCGAAGTCACGAAATACGAAACACCGAAATCCTGAAACAGACACATCAACAAAGAGTTTCGCAGACCGGGAAATAACTCCATTTCAAAGTTTTGTATACCGGGAGTTGGAGGAGTCGAGACTCTTCATCACAGGAGTCCCGAAGTCGCGAAATGCGAAACGCCGAAATCCCGAAACAGGCACATCAACAAAGAGTTTTGTAGACTGGGAAATAACTCCATTTTGGAGATCCAGATACCGGGAGTTGGAGTATCGAAACACTTCACCACAGGAATGCTGAAATGACGAAATGCTGAAATGCGAAAAACACCTTTTGGTGTAGGTTTCAGTTACCGGGAGTTGGAGTGTCGAAACATTTCACCACAGAAATCGCGAAATGCCAAAATGCAAAATTGCGACATGGAGTTTCAGGGATCGCGACATGAATTTTTGGAGTTTCATGGATTGCGACATGGAGCTTCAAGATATCTCATCACAAGAATTATCGAAATCGGGAAATGCTGAAATGAAAAATTGTGACATGGAGTTTCAGGGATCGCAACATGGAGTTTTAGGAATTCACGACATGCAAAATCGCGAAATGCCGAAAGGGACTATTGTGAGTCTCGAAGACTTGAAGGGAAAAATGTTGAAATCCCGTCAGTCGTTCGATTAGGAAAATAAGGGATCAGATTATGAAGTTTTGTGGACCGTTGATCTGGATCCATTTTGGGGATCACGACTTGGAGAGTCGAGATGCTTCGCAAATAGGAATTCATGACATGCGAAATCACAAATTGTCGAAATACGAAATGCAAAAGACATTTTGTTTCTTGTAATCCAATGATGCAGGTGAATTCGAATATGATCGGAGGGCTATTGTTTCACCTCACATTTAATTGATCAGTTACGATTCAGTTAGAAAACCTGATTCATGATTCTTGATCGGTTGGTGATTCAGTTGTTGAGGTGTGTGTGAATAAAAGTGTATATGAGATGACTGTGCAAGGTTGGTCGTTCTGAATGAAAAATGAGTTGAACTGTAAGAAAGGGAAAATTACAGTATGTGCAGTGTGAGACCAATAGTATGCGCAATGTGAGATAAAACTGAGAGATGAGTAACAGATGAGGAATAGACAGAAGCAAGAGAAGAATTGAAAAACATCCTAAAGCAAGAGAAGAATTGCATAACAGCTTTAAGCAAAGCAGAATTGCAGAACAGACAGAGGAAGAGAATAATTGCAGAACAGTCAAAAGAAGACCAGATTTACAGAATAGAGAATAAGTGGTAAGAATCGATTTATCTGTGTTGTTGGTTATTCAATAATTTATTTATAATCGGGGAGGTAGGGTGGTGATAGGGAGGAATGTTGTCCTCATAGGTTCAAGTGGGTTCTTGAACACAGGGAGTTGTAGCTTCCATCTGGTTGCAGCCAGAAAAATCAGGGTGGCAGGGTGGTGCAAGGGAGAACAATTGTTCTCTATTATACAGGTTGGTGCCTATGTGACTGGAAGTTGGTGCTTCCAACCAGTTGGTGTTGGAACACTTAGGGATTTGTTGTTTCCTTCTAGTGGGTGCTAGAGAAATCATAGAGTTGGCACTCTCAAACAAGTTGGAGCTTGTAAAATAGAGGTAGTAGCCTCACATTGAGTTGGTGATCAATTATAGATGATGTACAGAACTTAAAAGACTGCCTATCATTTCGAAGAAAAATAGGTTTTCTCCCTTTATGGGTTTCCTCGTGAAAATCTATCTCTATGTATATCTTATGTGTGAGTGATGCTCATTATTTATGTTATCCATATGTAGTATAATATTGATGGTCACTTGGAGAAAGATTAAAAATGGTTTAATTGAATTAAAATTGTTTAAGCACTGTAACAACTGATTCATCCCCCCCCCTCAGTTGTCTTATTAATTTCAACAATTGGTATCAGAGCGGGTTTCTTTTATTTAAAGGTAGATTTGTAAGATTAAACATGACAAGTCATGAAGGGACTTCAGCCAGTAAGCCTCCTCTGTTTGATGGAAAAAATTTTACCTTTTGGAAGGTTAGAATGAGAACATACCTAATGGCCTTAGGTGCTGATGTTTGGGCTGTAGTAGAGACTGGATACATCTAGCTTCCAAGGATGATAAGTTAGAATTTAACTTTAATGCTAAGGGAATGAATTCTATCTTGAATGGACTTGCAGAAGCCAAGTTTGTAAAGGTGATGCATCTTCAAAATACCAAAGAAATGTGGTATAAACTTATTAGCAGCTATGAAGGAAATGAGAAAGTAAAAGATGCCAAACTTCAAACATTTAAGTTGAAGTTTGAACAACTAAAGATGAATGAAGATGAAACAGTTAGCAAGTATTTTTTAAGCGTTGAAGAACTTGTGAATTCCATGAAGGGTCTTGGTGAGAAGTTTGAAGAATCACTCTTAGTTCATAATATTTTAAGATCTCTGTTTGATAAATTTAATCCAAAAGTCTCTGCAATAGAAGAACTAAATAATCTTAAAAATTTGTCCATTGATCAACTTCTAGGAACTTTAACTGCATATGAAATGAGAATTAGAAAAGATAAATCCATTTAGAGAAGCATCATTTAAAGCAGACAAGAATACTGATTCAGAATTAGATGATATTGAGGAAAAATTTGTGAGAAGGTTAAAGAAAGGATCAGGAAAATATCAAGGCAAGTTGCCCTTCAAATGATTTAACAGTGGTAAGATAGGTCATTTTGCATCTAAGTGTTCCCATCAGAAAAAGTACCAGAACTCTAATGATGAAAAGAAGTACAAATTCAAGAAATATAGTAATAAGAAAAGTTTGTGTACAAATAATGACAATTCCTCAGAAGACACCGAATAGTGACTCTTCCTGTGAAGATAAGGTAAATGACTTAATACTTATGGCCAAAGAGGATTATGATAATAAAATCACAGGTAGTGATGATAATGATGAAGAAGTTGTGGTTGATATGGAAGGAGAACTGATCAGTGCACTGGAAGAGATTGACAGACTCAGAATTAAGAACAGAAAGAAAAAACAATTGCTGATACAGTTCGAGAAAGCTAGTAAACAGCCTGCTGAAGGTGGAATTTGAAGAGGCAAAGAAAATAGAAGACATACTGAAACAAAATTTTTCAGAGAATAAAGCGAGGTGTGAAGCCTTAGAATAAGAGATAGTAAAAACCAAAAAAGAAATGGAGAAGTTTAAGGAATTGTATCACTAAAATCTACCAAGTATTAAAGTCTCAAAAGGATTAACCTCCATTCTAAATCAACAAAGAAACCCAAAGTTGAAAGTTATATTGGGGTATGAAGAAGGATCAAGTAGTGATCATCCAAGTAATACAGAACCTATCAAGTTTGTCAAATCCTCAAACATTGACAACAATCACTCTACATAAACAAAGAAAGAAAATCAGCCACCAAGAAGGAATGAAAGAAAAAGTACTAGAACCGAATCTGTAGATCAGAGAGATTATCAGCATGAAAGAAATCAACCTCCTCAAAGAAGATATACTTTTTCAAGTTATAAAGGTTTTTTCTATGGTTATTGTTTTTTCTGCTCTAATTTTAGTCACAAAGCTATAAACCGTTCTTTAAGATTTAGATATGAGCAATCAAGTTTTTCAAGGAACAATTATCTGCCACTATAAAGATTGAGACAACCAAGCAACAAAGATTGAGACAACCAAGCAAAAAACAATCACAGACTATAAATCATGTGATGATTGGGAGAAGGACATAGGTGAAACACAACAATAGTTATGATCATAACAATCGTTATGATCTATTATTCAGTGAACCAGAATGTTACAACTTCCATAATTATGGACATAAAGTTGCAGACTGTTGCTTAAGGAATTACAAGCCAGATTTGATCCCCACTGCTGAAAATGTCAAGGTTTGGAAGAAGAAAATAGATGACAAGTGTGGACTAGTGTTATCAACCCAAAGATAAAAGAATCCCTGTTATATTGACAGTGGATGTTCCAAACATATGACTGGAGACAAAAGTAAGTTTCTAACTCTAAGTGAAAGCAAATCAGGGAATGTATCTTTTGGAAATGATGCACCAAGAAAAATAGAACGTAAAGGAATGGTAAGTTTGAGTAATGGCAAAGGGAAAGCTCAAGATGTGTTGTTTGTAGAAGGTCTGAAACATAATATTCTTAGTGTCAGTCAAGTCTGTGACCGAGGATGTGAAGTCCTTTTTACCTCTAAAGTCTGTAGAATAAAATCTGTGAATTCAGGACAGCTAGTTGCAAAAGGAATAAGAACAAAAAACAATGTCTATGTGTTAAAAGAAGAAAAAGAAGAATGCCACTTAAGAAAGTATGATGAAAGTTGGTTGTGGCATAGAAGACTTGGACACCTAAATTTTGATCATATAATCAAGCTCAGAAACAATGGGGCAGTAAAAGATCTTCTGAAGATATCAAAGCCATACGACTTTGTTTGTAAACCCTGTCATATAGGAAAGCTTACTCGCACTCAGTTCAAATCTAAAAACTTTCCTTCAACAAAAAAACCTCTCCAATTAGTACAAATGGATTTATGTGGACCATCAAGGAAAGAAGGTACAAGAAAAGAAAATTATTTTATGTTGATTATTGATGATTATTCTAGACTAACTTGGGTTTCCTTTTTTAAGGAAAAATCTGAAGCATTTGAAAAATTCAAAGTGTTTAAGGCTTTGATTGAGAATCAAATAGGAAAAATATTAAAGGCAGTAAGGTCTGATAGAAGAGAAGAGTTTAGTTCATGGAACTTCAAAGAGTTATGTGATAAACATGGGATCAAAAGAGAGCACACAATTCCAAGGACTCCACAGCAAAATGGAGTTGTTGAGAGGCAGAATAGATTAGTACAGCAAATGGCAAGATCTATTATGAATGAAAGGAACATACCTCAGACATATTGGGTAGAAGCAATTCATACAACTTTTCATATCCTTAACAAAGCTCATCTCAGGCCACATAGTGACAAGACTCCTTAGGAACTATGGTTTGGAAGACCTGCTTCAATCAAGCATTTTAAATTCTTTGGGAGTAAATGTTATATCAAGAACAATGATGAAAATATTGGCAAATATGACGATAGGGTTGATGAAGGTATCTTCTTGGGTTATGCTACAAATAGTAAAGGGTACATCTGTTACAATAAAAGACTGCATAAACTAGTTGATTGTATCGACATAAAAGTTGATGAAGAAATCCTAGTCAGAAATGTAAATAGTGTTGAACCAAGCACAAAAGATATAGTTGAAGATGAATATGAACAGGTCCAAGGATCATAAAGGGAATACTATGAATCAGATGAAGATATGAATACTCAAGCTGACACAAATCAGCAGAAAGAAGAAAAATCACCTCTTAGAATTGTTAGAAAGAATCATCCTGAAAATCAGATAATTGGAGATATAAATAAAGGAGTTCAAACAAAAAGGAAATTGATTAAAGACTCAGAACAATCTCATGTTGATTTTTTTATCTATGACTGAACCTAAAAATTTTGATGAAGCCAGCCAGCATGATGATTGGGTTAGAGCAATGAATGAAGAGCTTGATCATATTGAGAAGAACAATACTTGGGAGCTTGTCCCTAGACTTGAAGATAAGAATATAATAGGTTCCAAATGGGTGTTCAAGAATAAAATGAATGAAAAAGGACAAGTTGTTAGAAATAAAGCCAGATTGGTCTATAAAGGGTATGCACAAGTTGAAGGTCGGGAATTTGATAAAACTTTTGCACCAGTGGCAAGATTGGAATCCATCATAATGTTTCTTGCTTATTCATGTCATAAGAACTTTAAAGTTTATCATATGGATGTTAAGTCAGCATTTTTTAATAGAGGTCTAGAGGAAGAAATATATATGGAGCAACCTGAAGGATTCTCATTGACGGATAATCCTAATTATGTTTGCAAGTTGAAGAAGGCCTTATATGGACTGAAACAAGCACCACGAGCTTGGTATTATAGATTGGACAAATTTTTACAAGACAAAGGATTCAAGAAAGGTACTATTAACAGAAACCTCTACATTAAGTCTGAAGGTAATAATTTACTAGTTGTTTTGGTTTATGTAGATGATATTATTTTTTGTTGTACTAATGAATCATTTGTCCAGTGGTTTGCTAACTCTATCCAAACAGAATTTGAGATGCCCGTGATAAGAGAACTGTCATATTTTCTTGGTTAACAAGTAAATCAGAGTTCTGCAGGAATATTTATCTCTTAAGAAAAATATTTCAAAGAGATGTTGAAGAAATTTCAAATGGAGGATTTATCTCATGTTAGCACACCTATGGTGGTTGGTTGCAAGCTCAGTAAAGATGATATTTCATCGGATGTTGATCAAAGGACATATCGCTCTATGATAGGCAGTCTTTTGTACATCACAACATCTCGTCCTAATATAATGCAAGTTGTTGGAATGGTAGGTCGTTATCAGTTTGCTCCTAAACAAAGTCATTTGGTAGTTGTCACAAGGATATTCAAATACTTGAAGGGAACAATGACTTATGGTCTGTGGTATCCCAGAAATTAGAATTTTCAGTTAACTGTTTATTCAGATGCAGATTGGGCAAACTATGTTGATGAGAGAAAAAGCACCAGTGGAGGAGAATTCTTCCTGGGCGACTCATTAGTAGCATGGCTTAGTAAAAATCAAGGATCTATTTCCTTATCAACTACATAAGCAGAGTACATTGTTGTTGCTACCTGTTGCACTCAGATTTTATGGATGATACAAACTCTTGCAGATTTGAAGGTAACTTACACTGATCCCATTCCACTTCACTGTGATAACACCAGTGCCATCAGTCTCTCTAAGAATCTCGTACTTCATTCAAAATCTAAGCATATACCAATAAAATACCATTTTCTCAGAGAACAAGTTACAAACAGAATTGTTTAGATGACTTATAGTCCTTCCACAGAACAGGTAGTTGATATCTTTACTAAACCGTTAGCAGCAACCCCTTTTGGATATCTTCGTCAAAAGTTGGGGGTTATAACTTCTTTCGTCTAATCTATTCACCTGTTTAGGGGGAATACTTATTGAATATCTATAGTATTTCTAAGCTTCTTATAGTTGACAGGGGGAGTATGTACTGCAAAATCTCAGGGGGAGCGTGTTTCTTCTTTGACATTGATGTCAAAGGGGGAGAAAGTGTGGTAATTTCAAGGATGCTACTTGTAATTTCAAGGATGCTACAATGGTATAGTTTGATGTTCTTCAATGGGTTTCCATCAATGCCAAAGGGGGAGATTGTTGGCATATTATTATGGGCAGGCATAAGGCAGATTATTTGTTTGTCATTGATGGCAAGCTCGGCCTGACGATGATGAACAAGAGAAAGTGGCAAGACCAACAACGCAACGATGATTGCATGGAAAGAAGATGATGATGAACAAGAGAAAGTGGCAAGACCAGTAGCGCAATGATGATGCATGGAAAGATCAGAACCGTAAACTCCAGGAGTCAAGGAAGCAACTCACGGCAGAAAATCCCGAAATGCGATAGATCAGAGCATGCCAAAGATTCCATTTCGGAGTTTCGTAGACCGGGAAATCGGAGTTTCGAATACCAGGAGTTGGAGGAGTCAAGAGTCGAGACTCTTCATCAAAGGAGTCTTGAAGTTGCGAAATATGAAACGCTGAAATCCCGAAACAAACACATCAACAAAGAGTTTCACAGACCAAGAAATAACTCCATTTCGGAGTTCTGGATACCGGGAGTTGGAGGAGTCAAGAGTCGAGACTCTTCATCACAGGAGTCCCAAAGTCGCGAAATGTGAAACGTTGAAATCCCGAAACAAGCACATCAACAAAGAGTTTCACAGACCAGGAAATAACTCCATTTCGGAGTTCCGGATACCAGGAGTTGGAGTGTCGAAACACTTCACTGCAGGAATGCCAAAATGAAAAAAACACCTTTTGGTGTAGGTTTAAATTACCAGAAGTTGGAGTGTCGAAACACTTCACCACAGAAATCGCGAAATGCCGAAATGTGAAATTGCGACATGGAGTTTCGGGGATCGCGACATGAAGTTTCGGAGTTTCGGGGATTGCGACATGGAGCATCAAGATATCTCATCACAAGAATTGTTGAAATCATGAAATGTCGAAATGAGAAATTGCAACATGGAGTTTCAGGGATTGCAACATGGAGTTTCAAGAATTCGCGACATGCAAAATCGCGAAATGTCGAAAGGGACTATTGTGAGTCTCGAAGACTTGAAGGGAAAAACACCGAAATCCCGCCAGTCGTTCGATTAGGAAAAGAAAGGATCAGATTATGAATTTTTTTGGACCGTTGATCTGGATCCATTTTGGGGATCTCGACTTGGAGAGTCGAGATGCTTCGCAACAGGAATTCGTGACATGCAAAATCGCTAATTGCCTAAATATGAAATGCGAAAGACATTTTGTTTCTTGTAATCCAACGGTGCAAGTGAATTCGAATATGATCGAAGGTCTACTGTTTCACCTCACAGTTAATTGATCAGTTACGATTCAGTTAGAAAAATTGATTCATGATTCTTGATCGGTTGGCAATTCAGTTGTTGAGCTGTGTGTGAATAAAAGTATATATGAGACGATTGTGCAAGGTTGGTCGTTCTGAATGAAAAATGAGTTGAACTTTAATAAAGGGAAAATTACAGTATGCGTAGTGTGAGATAAAACTCAGATATAAGTAACAGATGAAGAATAGACAGAAGCAAGAGCAGAATTGCAGAACAGCTTGAAGCAAGAGCAGAATTGCAGAACAGCTTGAAGCAGAGCAGAATTGCAGAACAAAAAAAGGAAGAAAAGAATTGCAAAACAGTCAGAAGCAGACTAGATTTACAGAACAGAGAAGAAGTGGTAAGAATCAATTTATCTTTGTTGTTGTTTATTCAATCATTTATTTATAATCAGGGAGGTAGGGTGGTGCTAGGGAGGACTGTTGTCCTCACAGGTTCAAGTGGATGCTTGAACACAGGGAGTTGTAGCTTCCATCTAGTTGCATTCAGAAAAACTAGGATGGCAGGTGGCAGGGTGGTGCAAGGGAGAACAGTTGTTCTCTGTTATATAGGTTGGTGCCTGTGTGACTGGAAGTTGGTGCTTCCATCCAGTTGGTGCTGGGACACTTAGGGAGTTGTTGCATCCTTCTAGTGGGTGCTAGAAAAACCAGAGAGTTGGTACTCTCAAACAAGTTGGAGCTAGTAAAACAGAGGTAGTAGCCTCACATTGAGTTGGTGCTCAATTATAGATGATGTACAAAACTTAAAAGACTGCCTATCATTTCGAAGAAGAAGATTTTTTCTCCCTTTATAGGTTTCCTCGTGAAAATATGTCTCTGTGTATATCTTATGTGTGAGTGATGCTCATTATTTATGTTGTCCATATGTAGTATAATATTTATGATCACTTGGAGAAATATTAAAAATGGTTTAATTGAATTAAAATTGTTTAAGCACAGTAACAACTGATTCACCCCCCCTCTCAGTTGTCTTAGTAATTTCAACACTCTTCAAAGTCGATTCCTTCAATCTGTGCATATCCTTTACATACCAATCTATCTTTGTTCCTTGTAACCTGTCCATCTTCATTCAATTTATTCCTGAAGACCCACTTTGTGTTGATCTCATTCTTATTCTTTGGTCTTGGAACCAGTTCCCAAGTGTCATTTTTCTCTATTTGATCTAATTCTTCATTCATGGCCTTATTCCAAAATTCATCCTTTTGGATTCTTCAAAACAGTTTGGTTCAATTGTAGATAAGAGTGCTAGGTGTGTTTGTTCTGGTGAACAGATTTTTCTTCTAGTCTCAACTCCTGCATCTTTGTTTCCAATAATCTGATCTGAAGGATGATTCTTCTTTACTCGTTTGTTAGGTGTCTTTGGAGATACTTGTTAAACTTGCTCTTTTATTTATGTCAGATTCTCTTCATCTTCCTCTTCTACTTCATCTTATGCTTCTTCTTCGAAAAGTTGTTCCATTGATTTGTTTTCTTCTTCCTTTGATTTTGGTCAGCATGTTTCATCAATTGTTATGTTGATGCTTTCCACAACTTTGTTTAATATTAGATTGTAACACTTGTATGATTTCCTTGTACTTGAGTAACCAACAAGTATTCCTTTGTCCACACGAGAGTCAAACTTTCCCGTTCTGCCATCTTCTCTTTTGATGTAGTATTTGCTTCCAAAAAAACTCTGAAGTGCTTCACATTTGTTGGTCTTCCTTTCCATAGCTCATAGGGATTTTTATCAGTGTTGTTTCTGAGAATTACTCTGTTTTGAATGTGAACTGTTGTATGTACTGCCTGTGTCCAAAATATATCTGTCAATTTGTAATCCATTGGCATTGTTTAAGCCATTTCCTGTGTAATTATCATCCATTACGATAATGTTCCTTTGTCTTTGAACCACTCTCTGGACCAATCTATGAATCCATGCTCTCGTCCACTATCATATATCTATCCAAATCTTCTAAGTGTTCTTACAAATCCATCTCTTTCCATACTGTCCAAGACTCTACTTGTGCAACTGTCCATAATGCTAACTCATTTATCATTATACTATCAAACTGTACTTCTGCTAACTGATTGCTCTAAATATGTCTTTTCAAACTCTGCAAGCTACTCGAAGGATGGTTCTTTGGTCTATCACAGCTATCGCATAGACTCCCCCTATCTAATATTCATATTACTTGGGAGTCTCTAAGTTGGATGGTTCAGAACAATTCCTGCTCTGGTGTGTATTCATCATCATTTTCATTGGTAGATTCATTATCTCTCTCGTCTCTGACTTCTTTCCTTTTCTCTGTAGAATTTTCTTCATCTCGTTTTATTGTCAATCTTGTGATCTCTGGTACCTGGTTTTTGTTCACCTATTTTTCCTGTTTTCTTATCCATAATTTCTTATATCTGATATCAGTATTCTCTTTCATGGAAGTATCGATCATGCTTCTACAACCACTGGTTATGTGTCCATAGTTATGACATTTATAACACTCAATGTTATGTGTGACCACATAGGCACGGTCTGCTTGAACATTTATTTTTATAATCCCTGCAATCTGCAACCTTATGTCCAAAGTTAGTACAATAAAAACAATGACTATAAAATAAATTTTCATACCTGGTAGTGAATGATCTTCTTTGTGGCGCAGTCCTTCTGAATTTTTTCTTTGACTAATCATGATCATGATTGAAGCTTCTTTGTGTCTTGAACATGGATGGTATTCTTGAAGATGTATCTTCAATAGTTTTCTTAGATTCTGGTTAACCATGATTCCTTCATTTGAGCACTTCTGCATAACTCTTTCTATTTTCTTCATTCTTCTTTTCTAGCA
>ML809735.1:33684-49077 GCA_009831015.1 Picea engelmannii | reverse complement strand
ACAAAGGCAAAACTCAAAGACACTCCACTCAAGCTAATAATTCCAAGCCAAATCCAAATTAGCCCTTCTCCATGAGAGCTCATCTCCTTTTATAAGATGAAGAGGATAAGGTGAGGAGGTTAGGATGATCCCACTAAATCATGAAAGTGAGTAAGATACAAACCATTTAGATGCAACCTCACCATGGAAGTTTCTCCTTCTAGAAGATTCGAGAAAATTCTTGTTTTTCCCACATTTAAGCATTCTTGCACGCTCGTTTTTTCCCACGTGTATTCTTTGTAAGGGAGATGGATCCTCTAAAGTCCCAAAGTCCGAAGCAAATTGGGACCATCCATCGGAAGGGATACATGTCGCCAGATCCCATGGTTCGAGGAGTGGAACTTCGATAGTTTTGATTCATTGTGTTAATGGGAAGAGGAACTCGCGAAGGGGGAAGACCAAAGTTGTGAAGCCACGAGAATCGTAGATATGTGGGTCTATGTGGATAGACCCTGACTGTCATATTTAGACTATGGTCATCACGATGTTGAACAACTCCGGGAGTCACGAGGAGTTTTCATAGCAAAACTCCCGAATGTCGAATTTTCGAAGTAAAGGGAGTCGTAGATATATGGATCTACATGTTGTGGGTGGGAAATTCCCCTACGGATTAACATTAAGGGTTATGTAATGCATGCAAAAAATGACCTAAAGTCTCCTACTTCTTACCAACATCCCAATCATAAACCCCATTAATCATATGCAAATACAAGGTTAAAAAGATCAAGTTATTGTACCTTAGTTTTCGTGTTTGATGTCATTCCTTTAACGTTTGGTCGCTCCTTGACTACAAATATCCTCCCAATGTTGACCTGCATCCATAAATACAAATAAAGAACTCCACATGCATATGATCTATGAATTAATGGGTTAGATATTTTATCAAAATATATCAAATTTAAACATTGCAAACCTCATATGGTGGGACGGGAAAAGTACTTCTTCTATTAATCTCACAAGAGTAACCTTACAATAGTGAGATTGGCCACTGCTCCTCGAATCTAGTCTTGGGATCCTCTTCAACTGTGCGCCAACTGCTTTTGTATATGCTTATCTTCACATGCTAGTTGAAAAAGGTTGGGACAAAGGGAATGCGAAATCGGGTAGATTTTCTTTACAATTAGTTTCCTCCTTCCAAATGGGACCCCTACCCCTTCTTTTATAGGCTAGAAAGGGCTAGGTATTTGGTTGAGTGACTGTCTATGGGCAGTCAAACGGTTTAGGTAACTTACCCAAAACTGTGATTTTCGTTTGCAACTTTCCATTTTTCATGCTTTTGTAGGTATACGCGGGTTGTAGTGGGACAGCCAGCGTATACATGCGTGCAGTGGTGGAGCAGGGCCTGTGTGCCTTAAAAAAGGGTGTTTTTAAGAAGAGTTGTTCAGTAGTGGCTTGGAAAAAGATGTAAAATGAGATGGTCTGATGCCAGGTAAGCATATTTGGTGCAAATTAGGGTTATAACAGATGCCCCCTAATGTGTGAGGTCAAAAGAGCATCTGATGGCCAAAATACATTATCAATCTTCACCAACATACGAAACAAGTGAGCCCAAAGACCAGAGTTCGGGAGGTGCCATCTGCAAAATAAAAATTGTCTCACCAAGGCGGGCATACCCATGCTCGGAATGAAATTAAATCATGGCTACTAATCAAATACACTGTAGATCCATGTCATATAACTATATAAAGTGTAGCCGCGAGCAATACACAATGGATCTACATCTCAAAATCAAAAAGATATACATGTATAGTATCCATCTTCAAGAAGCGAATAAGGCCTGATGGCTAGAGATGAGGCCTTCAGAGCTCGAGCAACAACTTCAAAATCTTCACAACTTGGGTAAGAGTGTAATATGAGTGTACGACTACACTACCTAGAGGTCTTCGATGGCTTGTCAGGAACGGACTAGAGGATTTTGATGATCAAGCTGAGGGCTTCATGGACTTCGAACAAAGACTTGATTGGGATTTCGGGATGGTCGGACATGAGGGAAAGAGACAATCTGTAGAGGGGCTGACTCAAGCTTGGTAAAAACTTCCCTTGGACAATAGCACTACAAATGATGAGACTCGGGCAGCATGATATTGACATAAGTTCATGATGCAGGAGGCAACACAAACTCTCCATATGTTTGGAAGAATAACCAAACGGAGGAGGAAACAGTGCTATGTAACGAGAATAACTTCCTAAGGTCATATTAAATCCCAGGGCTTGACGAACAAACGAAATGATGTGCTTTGTCCAAGGGCGACTCATTGTGCTGCCAAAAAAAAGAAAATACTTTTCCCTTCCTCTTTTTGGGGTATATTTGATTTTTTTTTTTTTTATGTCTTTTTCAATAATTGTGGAAAGCTTGAAAAAGAATAAAAGAATTCTATGTTACAAGGGAGGATCAAGTGTAAAGGACACTCAGGAAAAATCCTCTGTGGGCCAAGGTGTCAAGACACAGAGGCAAAGTGATATAGGGCTTGCGTCTAAGGCATGCTTCAGATGGTTCATTCGAGAGCAACATGGAGTCTGCATTAGGCCAAAGATGTAGGTATGCAAATGCAATTAATAAGACATGCAATGGTAACGTCCTTTGATGTAAGTTTAACAAGCCCAGAAAAGGTAAGTGCAGCAGTTTTTCATATTTAGAGAGTCTAAAAAAGTGTAAAAGGAGACTCCACTAGGGTACCTTTTTTGAAGATAGTTTAGTCGTCTCGAGAAAGGGGTAAACTAGCACCGACCAGACGTCTATTCAAAACCATTTTAACGAGTGTGATAAAGACAAGATCACTCGGTAATTTTTTCATTTTTAAGGAGTCTGAAAAAATCTTAACTATGGACTCCACCAGGAATGTTCTTCTGGACCATTTTAACGAGTGTGAAAGAATAAGGTCACTCAACACTCTTTTCAATTTTAGGGAGTCTGAAAAGAGCTTAACTATGGACTCCGTGGGGGTTCCTTTTTCATAAATTTAGTCCCTCGAGCCCTAAAAAGGGGTAAAATTATACCTGAGAATACTCTTCTAGAGAACTGAGGCCCCTAGAGTATACCTTTGTTCATACAATTGACCATACGGACCAAAAAATGGGTAAACTACCGACAGATAGACGTGACTTCAAATTTCAATTTAGCGAGCGTGAAAGGCCACAAGATCACTCGGAAATCTTTTCATGTTTAGAGTTATGAAAAGGGATCAAAAGAAGACCCGAGGATGAGGTCAAGAGTGATAATGAGTCATGCAAATGAGGCTCAAACTCATAGTCAGGAAAAACTAATAAGGACTCCTCAACCTATAGTCATTAGTGACAGCATGGACACCAAACTGCAAACAGGATCTACCTAGGGAATCCATGTTAAGGTAGGCTCTACCACTAAATTACGACACTTATAAAGCAGCGATAATGGTTCAATGTCGCAACTTGGTGGGGTCGATCCTATGGTGTAGTGATAAAGATAACGAGATGCAGAAAGTTGAGGTGGAATCCTAACTTAAATGCAACAAGTTAGAAAAACAACTTTTTACCAAAGGACCTTTAAAAAGACCCAAATCTCCAAAATGTTTCCCAATACCCAAAGTAACGCTTATCGTAACAATCCATAGAAAACTCATAAACCATACTAAATGATTTTCAATTTAGAAAAAATGACAAAAGGGTCCAAAAAATGACAAAAAGGGGCCAAAAAGTTTATAAATAGAAGTTGGCAGCTCATCATCACCATTGTTAATTGAGAAATTTACTGTGGAGCCAAAAACATCCCTTTGACAAAAGAGTTGATTTTGGGAGCTTCGGTGGATGGAATGAACTTCCAATTGGACTAAGTAAGTACATACTAATCCCCCTTGCATCTCAATACTTCATTTAAGCATTTCTTTTTGTTTTTTGGGGGGGCGCTGACCTTTAAAATGGTCGGCCCTACGTATACGTGGGTTGTCTTATGACAGCCAGCATATGCCCGCGTGCAGATAAAATACTGCATGCGAGCATACGCGATTGTCTACATTACAGCCTGTGTATACCCTCCAACATAGGAAAAATTAAAAAATGCAAGGGCTAATCCCCCCTGGACTTGTCAATTGTAGGATATATGTTCACTGGAGGGAGAGAGAGCATGAGGACTTTGATGCTACGGTCTCAGATGACCATGATGTTGTAGTTTCACTAGCTCAATGTGGCTTATTTAAGTTCTTCCGGAATGAATTTATGCAGGCACAACCTAGATTGTTGAATGCCTTGATCGATTAATGGCACCTGGATGCGGAGGCATTCATGCTTGAGGGACATTCGTTGACTCCAATGACTGAATATATCTACTTTCTGACTGGCCTCTCAAGGAGAGGGGAACCAGTCAACCTTCGCACTTTTCCTTCTGAGCCTCACAACATAGCAGAGTTGATTAACCTCCATTGCGAGGCAGGTACTGACATGGTGGGCACTTAGGTTCCGGTTCATAATATCAGTGACCTATCGCTGAAAGAAATAGTTCTACTCATTGGGAGGATTACTAGATCCGCAGCTTTCAACCAGGCTTTCCGGGTGCACATGAATTGTGTGGTTCAGTGCTTAAATGCACAATTTTTTTACTGGAGTACTACGTTACTATACTGCATGAAACGACAGTTGACAGAGTGTCGGATGCGGAGGCATAGAAAATTTGGGTTTGGTACTATCCTTTGTGCTTTCTTCTTCGAGAGGGTGCTTATTCTGAGTCCGAGGGAGATTGTACGAGGGCACGTAGCCTCTTCTCCAGTAGTAAACATATGGGCGACGTTGTTGCCGCGACAGGGGGAGGGATGACTATCGAGGCCTTCGATGACAAGTTTTTCGATTGGTGGTCTCGGTAGATTGTGGTGATAGAGGACTATCCCTATGCCAGAATTGACTTTTCCAGGGACCCTGACATGGACGTACCTCCCAGAGTGGTATGAGGAGAGCTAGGTAAGCTTTCTTTTCAAAGTTATTTAATTTTTATGTTGTTTTTACATATATCATTTTTTTTTATATATATCGGAGTATCTGACAGATATGTGTTTGTTATGTGCAGATGTGGGGTCAGTGCATCCAGCAGACTTTGCAAGGACCAGGCAACATCCTCGACCAGAGGCCGCACCAGCCGCAGTTGGCAGACCAGCAGCAGCAAGGGGACCTCCAGCCGGTGAGGCTGAGAGATTTTTGAGACGAGTAGAGAAGAACCTTACCTCACTCACTCGCACAATCCCCATGGCAGAGATCAAGGATCTGCCACCATCTATGAAGCCTCATGCAGTTGGGGTGCCACGAACTTGGGTCCATCTTTTCCGTCATTTGGAAAACGTTGTTTTTCAGTACAATAGGGCCAATAGGCCCCGTCCTTAGTTAGGCTAGACTACCTATGTGCCGAGGGCACCTTTTGTATATTTTTTAGGGCATAATCCATATGACTCTTTACTGGATGTATTTTTGAGGCTCTTGTGCCCACCCATGTACTCTGATATTTTGTATATTATATATGGATTTTTATGTCTTTTTTATGTCTTATGGATTACATCTACTTTACAAATGTATTTTCATGTGCGTGTGTATATTTTTATCATATGTGTGCAATATGCCAGTCTAATACATGATTAGCTAGAGTGTTTGTAACTTGATTCAATCTCCTAGGAACATGGCTATACGTAATGTAATCAAAGATTCGTTCTAAGAGATGTACCCTAGGGAACCATCGGTGTAGAGTAGGATCGTAAACGCGAGAAACTCCATTTAATTGAGACACAACCAACTGAGCATATAAATATACCCAGAGGCAAGAGATATCATGCGACAAAGAGTCACGAAGAAACTCTAGAACTGCACTGTATTCGACGACATTGTTTGTGGTGTCACCTAAACAGATACCTCCTGAAGATAGCAGTTGGCCTTGAGGTGTGCAAATCACCCAAGCTGCGGAAGAAAGCCTTCGAGTCTGTCGGCTAGCGTCGTCCGCGAACCCAACGAACACCTCTGATTCACTTGACATATGCCACAGTGAAAAATATGACATCAAAAATGACACATCCACAAAACCAAAAAGACAAAAACTAAAAAAAACGCAAATGTACACGAACTATACATATGTTACAAAAAGTTACCCAAGGCGACCCACCTATGAGTAATACTTCTTGAGGTAGATCCCATTTCTAGGCTCTACCAAAGCATTTCCCTCAAATTCTACGAGATGATAAGCGCCCTTTTTAAGAACCTCTTATACGATGAAAGGTTCGAACCACATGTATTTGAACTTGCCTACCCCTAGGGGGTCCTTATCTTGGTCATAGACCAGAACAAGGTCACCTTCAGAGAAAATCCGAGGACGAACAGACCGATCATACTGACACTTGACTTTTTGTTTGTGAGCCTCATTGGCCAAGGCCATGTCACGACCCTGCTCATTGAGTTGCTCGAGGTATAATAAACGCTCTTCAAGCGGTGAAGTGTCTAGAAATAACTGTACTGCCAACTTTAGAGATGGGATTTATCACTCAATAGGCAAGACTGCTTCTAGCCCGTAAACAAGTTGGAAAGGTGAGAAACTAGTTGCAGTCTTAACAGACGCTCGGTAGGCCCATAATGTCGAGTATAACATCAAATGCCAATTTTAATTGGCCGAAATGATCGTTCGTTGTAGGATGGTTTTAAGAGTTATTTACAGCTTCCACCTGACCATTCGCTTGTGGGTAGTAGGGTGATGAATGTTCTTTCTTCAACCCAAGATTTKATGTTAACTCAGACATCATTGTGTTCTGAAAGTGACTACCATGGTCAGTGACAATCTCTCTTGGKACATTGAACCTTGCTATGATTTGGTTGAACAAAAAGAGAGCGATAGTCTCTCCATCATCCTTGAACGTTGGCATAGCTTCGACCCACTTCATGAAGTAGTCTACGGTTACGATGATATAACAGTGCCCCCTTGCTGAAGGAGGGTTGCATGTAGTGTAATCAATCCCCCACTTGATGAAGGGACCAACAATGATGACGGGAAACATGGGAGCGGGGTGTGCCCTCATCTTTCGAGAGAAGATTTGACACAGGTGGCACTTCTTCACTGATACAATACAATCTTTGATTAATGTCGGCCAGAAGTAACCGGCTTGTAGAATATTTTTGGTTGTTGTCAGCCCAGAAAAATGACCACCACATGCTCCAGTATGAAAATCGTTAAGAATGATTTATGCTTCTGCATGAGTGAGGCACCGGTGAATGATGCAATCTACACCTCGATGATGCAAAGTATCTTCGAGTATGAGATAGTTCTTAGCCTGATGGCATATGCGACGACGCTCATCATGAGAAGCAGAGGCAGAGCACTTCAAAGTCTGGAGATAGACCAGTATATCTCCATACCAGGGGTCCAAAGATGAGATCAAAAACATGTCTCCTTGAATAGGAAACTCTTTGGGCATAACATCACCTGGCTCGACCAAAAGTTCCAAGATGAGTTCCGCAAAGACCAGTGACTTCTTGGATTTCGCCGAAACAAAATTTAAGTTAAATTCCTGGAGGACAACTATCCATCTATTGATCTTTCCGCCAATTACCCGACGTGTCAACACGTATTGAAACGGATTCACAAAGGCAAAGACGGTGGTCTTGCGAAAAAAGATATAATGACTGAACCATTGGACAGCATGAACTGCTGCCAACACAAGTTTTTCAATGTGGGAATAATTGAGTTCTGGTCCAACCAATCCTCGTCTCAGGTAATAAATCACGTATTCTGAGAGAAAATCATCCTCCTAAACTAAGACCATACTGATAGTCGACTCTGTTGCAGCCAAGTACAATAAGAAATCCTTATTATAATTGGGTGGTCGAAGCAGAGGGGCAGTCTTGAGGGCGCGTTTCAATGCTTCAAAAGAGAGTTGAGCGGCTTCGTCCCAATGAAAAGGAACATCCTTCTTCAGTAAATGCATAAATCCCTTTGTGATCTCGGCATAATTTGCGATGAAATGTCGTAAAAAGTTTGTTTTCCCCTGTAAACACTGAAGCTGAAGGATTGTACGCAGGGGAGGCAACTGAAGTATTACCTCAACCTTGAGATGATCGACCATGATCCCTGTTGTTGAAACTATGAAACCTAGCAGATGGTCAACGTCACGCAAAAACTACATTTGTTTGGATTCAAGTGAATCTGGAAGTAGCGACATCGCTCAAAGATAAGTTGGAGGTGTGTGGGATGATCAGTTTTCTTAGGAGATCGTGATGCTAAATGATCTAGGTAGGCCTCGACTATATGTTTGAGGTCATGGAAATCAAAAGACATGGCCTGCTGAAAGGTAGCTCCATCATTTTTCAGACCAAAAGGCATCTTATGATAAACAAATGTACCCCATGGAAAAATGAAAGATGTTTTGTGTTGGTCTTCGGGTTTGATTTGTATCTGATTGTATCTCGAAAAACCATCCATGAAAGAAAAGGCCTTGCAACCTGTGCATTCATCGACGATATGGTCAATAAATGGTATGGGGAAATTATCTTTTGGACATGCTTTGTTCAAATCACGAAAGTCCATACATACGCGAATCATACCCTGTTTTTTGTCGACCGACACGAGATTTGACACCCATTGGGTCAAATGGACGGGGTAGATAAAACCTACTTTGAGCAGTTTCTCTACTTCAACCTTAATCATTGTTGCCTTCTTAGGATTAACCGGACGAAGCTTCTGCCAGACCATCTTAGCGTCAGGATAAGTCGTGATTTCGTGTTCAACAATTTTTTGATCAATGTCTGGCATTTCCTCCTAATACCAGGCAAAAACGTCGCTAAATTCTTTAAATAAATCTGTGTAGATTCGAATCTCCTCGGGGGAATAGTCAGCTCCCACGAAAACATTCTCCATGACACCAAGGGTTCTGGAGATATTAATAGGTATAGTTTCATCAATGGTTTCCATATTACCCTCGGCATAAACAACATGTGTAGCCAAGGGATTGATAGGACAAGACCTATCTCCAGTCATAGTCAAAGTGAATTTCCCTGCTTCAATTCTTCTTAACTTTGGGAGGAAATAAGATCTATGATGCAGATCATCCCAAGGTTTTTTTGGACTAGTCATTGCTTCAATAATCGCTTCGTCTGAGGGCAATACTAAGTCTAAAGAATCAGTATCGACAAGGGAACCTTGATCCCAAATAGGCTCTAGAATCAGATCTAACTCTTGTGAGAGAGTTAGATCGGGGTTGGCAGAAGCTTGCTGGACTATAGAGTATGCAAATTATTCCACAAACAAGGGCATGTCCATACCATGGTGCCCTGTCCCTTCCATCATGGCCGATAGGGAAGGAAGAATCCATGGATCGTTGAAGTAATTCGTACGAAATGACGAGACCTGAAAAATCTCAACCTTATGGTGGTTTGATATGAACTTAGCATTGCCTTGAGGAGGCGGGTAATCGAAAGTACCCTTCAAAGGTGGGCACAAACCAACCCCTTTGTTGACGATGTCAGGTTGAGGATTATCAATTATCGGGACCTCGGATTCCCCCAATGAAGGGTCAGGACGGGAGAAAGACAACTGATCAATGGTCACGATCCGGCCCTCGTGTGAAAACAACAAGACCCGGAAAACTGTAGCAACCACTGCTTACATGGCATAGTTCTAACTCCTTCCTAACAAGAGATTGTAGTCGAGAGATGCATCGACCACTTCAACCTCTACACACACAGTCTTCCCTCCTAACTACACGGGGAAAGAGGGGATGATGCCATGTGGTCGAAACGAACGACTGTCGAAAGCGGTAAGAAGAGTAGGTGACGGAGATCAAGCGAGATGGCTAATGGCCTTCCAACATGCCAAAGACATTACGCATGTCGAGGCACCCTCATCAAACACCATGCGGAAAATGTTTCGAGTAAAAATTTTTGTGGTGTAAGCCACTACTATCTGGAACGCTATGTGGTAAGGGAGACGAGGTTTTAAGTCAGTCGTATCAAGCATGATTGTACCTGGATTACAAGTCTCAATTGATCCTAAGGCGACTAATAGAGCCTTTCTCTGGGAAGGGAAGCTCTAGAGGACCTCTAAAGCAGACATCGCACAAGGGGTTTGAGACAAATCCTCCACCACAGAGTAGTTATGGGCGCCCTTGCGTTTGGGTTGTGAGAATATTTCTTGAACGCACCTTTTGGGATGTGTTTCATTGTTTCGGCCAACATCTTCTCGATTTGGAGAGGAAGATATGGGATTTCGGCTTTTTTACCTTTCTCAAAGGTTCTTGGCTTTTCGTAGTCATGTGCTCTAGTCGATATATAGGCATCACATTTTATCATATACACATTCACGAACGAAGGATTACTCAAATACGGAGGGGGTCCTTGATTGCCCCCTTCTGTGCTTGTAGAGGCTTGAGTTAAATTTTTCCCATGTTGAAATGGGTTTGTTAACACAGCAGGTTGTTGTTGTGACAATAACTTTTGGGCCTCTGTAAGCCGAGGGCACTGGTGAGTCGGGTGGTCTTTCGTGCATAGGTTAGATGGATACTTCGACTTCCTCTTTTCGGTATTTCCCCCTCCAGCATTATTAGTGGGTTTCTTATCCCCCTTACCCTTATTTCGTTGTTTCTTCTTTCCATCAGGCTGTTGGGTGGCCTTCGGATTTTTCGATTGCACACTGTGTACATCTGATGTTTGGGTAGGGGGAGCAACCGAACCAGTGGTCTGGCTAGCCGTTGAGTGTTGTATCGACAATTGTTGCAATTTTTTTGGCAGTTGATCAACGGGCTTTGTTTGTGTTGAACCAAAAATACCATCAGCATGTGGTCCGGCCCTCTGTCTGGTTTTATCAAGTATTGACTGTGGCACGTCCAGCAAAATTTCATACAGTAAAACAGACTAAGAGTAAATCAGCTCAAGTTGTTGAGCTCTCATGATTGCATCTTCTTCAGAAAACACTCTCAACATTGCGAAGTCTTTGGATAACTGTGGGACCAAAGACTTAAGGAACCACTCAAGCAGGAATGTTGGTGGGACTGGCACTTTAATCAAACTCTTTCGGTGTCTCCATTCTCTGATGTGATCAGAGATATGGTCTGCCTTTGTCTGTTCAAAATTGGCCAGCAATTCAGTGTCGGCATCGTATCTCACAAGTAATTGGAAATGGTTTAAGAAATCCATTGCCAATTCATCGAAGGAAGAGTATATTGAGCGGAAGAGCTCAATGTACCATTTCACAGCGCTCCCAATGAGAGTGTGTTGAAAAAAACACAACTGTATGGAGTCGTATTTCAACGAATTAGACGAGCACCAAAGGTGAAAGGTAGTCACATGATCTCCTGGATCTTCGTTAGGCTTGGCTTCGAACTTTGGTATGTCCGAAGGAAACTTGGTCGACATAGGAGGCCAACGCGGATCGTGACAGATAGGTTCATTCAACAACCTTGTCAAGTTTGGAAAATGCAACATTGCTAGAAACGGTAGTTTGGGTTGTTGGTTATAACCATGGAAAAAGGGGTTTGGAGTTTGAATGGCACCAGGCTGTCTAGAAAAGTTGGGTTGTTGACCCAGGTTTTGGTAAAAACCATGGCCATGACCATTATACAGATTCTGTGTTTGTGAAGACATCATCGGCTAATTCCCAAAATAGGACGTAGACAGTTGGGCGTGCATTGCATTCGAAGGACTTTGGGAAGGGTTTCCCCATGTCGATCCCATGGGCATAGATCCTACGCCTTGCCCGGGGTTCCATTGGTTATGAAAGGGGTTGCCCCTGATTGACATCCCTGACGAGGGAACTGATCCCTACCAAGAATTCCAAGGTCCTTGTGCAGAAGGAATTCCTGGGTTTTCCCCATGTGCAGGAATAGTACCTTACATAGGATTTGGTTGTCCATAACCAGGATTTCCCCTGGTCATGAAAGCAGCTGACGAGAAAGAGTTGTTACCAAACACGTTGAACAAAGAGAATGGTGTTGAACCTACCGGCATGCTATGAGAAGGTAGTCCTTGACTCCTTGCTCCAAACAAACTATGGTGTGTGTTCGGTCCGGCGGAATGTTGATGAGCACCGCCGAGCGAAGGGGATGAAGGAGGTATATGACCTCCTCCGTAAGGGAAAGCATTAAAGGAAGTTGAAGCGCCCCCCATGGATCCTTGCAGAGGAGTGTTAGAGCTCCCTTCCCCCAGACCTAAAGTCTGTAGATTGGAATAGGAAAGTACAGGGCTTGTACCTGAGCTAGTAATCTCGTATGAGAACATAGGACATGTCGCACTCTGTGTGAAAGGAGCAGTGGTTGCCACCATAGACGGGATCGGACCATTTCTCGAGGTAGAGGCGATCGAGACCATGGTGGTTTGGATCGACGACGGTGGGTTAGGAGGTGGAACACCCCCTGTGGTGATAGCCATAGCGGGAATAGGAGAATTCCAGGAAGAAGTGGCAGCATTTGTTTCCATTGTTGCTTGTGACACTGTCTGGCGCTCGTAAGGATAAATCTGTACGATGATGGGCACCAAAATATCAGTGGTCGGAGTTTCAGATGGACCAAGAGATTATTCTCCAAGGTATTAAATGGTTGGTTCCTCCAGAATCGAAAGTTATTCTCTCGTAGGTTGGTCGGGCACAGTTTCCTGTGACCCGGTCGCCTCAAAAGACCCTTGTTGGTCTAGTTTTCACCTTAGCAGTGGCGGGGGTGACTCTAGTGTACCCTGTGGCAGGCCAAGAAGCCTTCATGACCGACGGATCTCCTGATCCTCCACTGTGTGAGAAGATCAATGATGCACTAGGTCTTTCTATTCATTCAAGAACAACACACACTAAAAAAAGTCCCTATGATATAAGACAAGCAATCACTAACTAGTTGGAAGAATAGTTACAACAACCAACACTAGAGAAACTTACCGGTGCAAGTGCAACTCGAATACGGAAGCACCCTCCGGGTATACTCTGCAAAGTGTGGCCTGATGTATGTCCTAGGTACCGCGGTCTACCCCCGCAGTCACCTGCGTAAATCCTTAAAATAAAGGCAACTAGGTTGCCAGCACGTGAACAGTCACCAAGCAGGTACAGTTGATAGTTGAGTGGACCGCAATGAGCAGGGTATCAAGCCCAAAACTTGTCAAGGGTATCGAAAGTAGGTGGTTTGAAATACAACTGAGGACCTCAAATGGATTCGAGACCCACAAAGCTCTGTGGAAAATGCTATCGACGGAATCCCAAGATAAGCCCTCTATATGTGTTCCCCACTACGCTTGGTCCAGCTTTGAGGGGTTATCTTTGCTACCTTTTTGCACGCAACCTCGTGTTTAGCCCCTTTGTTAGACAGGGGTCCTGGATAACTTTCACGATACTGGATTTTTAATACTCCCTAGCACAGACTCTTATGTATGTTTTACAGCCTTGAAGAGTTTCCTCTCCAACCTAAATCAAGGCTCTAGCCTAAACTAGTTGATGGACCCTACAAAACATAAAGTCTAGTTGATTTTAATTAATTGTTAATTTTTCGGCTTGTATTAATTCAAAGGTTATGAAAGTGAAACTCGTGATGTTTTGAGAGACGAAAGAGAATATAAACAAAAAGCTTGAAACAAAATAACTTCTTCTTGACAAATTCAGATTTGCTCTTTTAAATTCTTTAACCAACTTTTCCAACTATTTTTTCTAAGATATTTGAACAGCAAACTCAACACAGGATTTCGCTCTACTACGAGCTACTTATTTTCCTAAGTAAACAGCCAAGAACGTATGAAAGAAAAAAAATTCCTTGATTGTTAATGCAAACAACCAACTACTCAATCAAACAAAGAAATGAAAATTTTCAACATGCTTTAAAATAAGATAAGTGAAAAATGGATTCCTTTTCTTTCTTCTAAAACAAGAAAAAAGATAAAGTGAAGACAAAACAGCAACTAAAATAACTTTTGGCCCTACTATGAATCGCAGGGGGTCACTTGACCAAACCTCAAAAGGATGATCGGAAAAGACTGACAGATTTGTCTAAAACTCTATTACAAAAAACTCAAGAAATCTTTTTGATGAAAATAAAACTATGCTACGGTCAAACCTAGGCTATAGACTGTGATCACAGAGACTAGGTCAGAGACCAAAAAGACTGGCTTCTGACAGGTAAGAGGATGACTTCCTCTCGTTGTCAAAATGCCTCCCCGACACAGACACGTGACTGTCACCTCCGCAGCTAGTGTATATATGTGGGTTGTCCAAATGCAGAGCGCGTATGCATGCGTGCAAAGCTAGTGCAAGGCGTGTATAGCTCTGTAAATGCTCAAAAAAATGGGAAAAAAACACAGTCTAGCACAGGCAGGGATCACTGGTATTGAAAACGAGAGTCCCTTAGAGGCAGAGAAAATTACTTTGGCAAAGAAAAAGCAAAGAAACTTTGATAGAACAAAGCTAATATGAGGTTATCCTAGGCTATAGACTGCAACACAGAGACCTTGACCAAATCTAAGAAACCCTTGAGAAGGATCACTTATGATGGGGAAAAGAGGATCACTAACTCTCCTAAAAAAAAAATCATGGACTTAAGCACGCAACTGACACTTCAGCAGCCCAACGGATATATGTGGGTTGTCTAAAGGTAGGGCGCGTGTATATGCGGGCAAATCTTCTGCAGGTCATGTATACCTATGTAAATTTCCAGAAAGAAAATCAAACAGTCAAGCAATCATGCGGGGAGTAATGGTATGGAAAACCAGAATCCCTACAAACTCAGACTCTTGCAAAAAACTCAGAAAAAAAGGTAATAAAACCAATTCTAAAATACCCAAAAAATTATCCCCAGAAAACCCTAGAGATTCCCCAGTATGGTCGCCAATTCTGTTGTGGGTGGGAAATCCCCCTATGGACTAGAATTAAGGGTTTTGTAATGCATGCAGAAAATGACCTAAAGTCTCATACTTTTTACCAACATCCCAATCATAAACCCCATTATTCATATGCAAATACAAGGTTAAAAAGATTAAGTTATTGTCCCTTAGTTTACGTGTTTGATGTCGATCATTTAACGTTTGGTCGCTCCTTGACTGCAAATCTCCTCCCAATGTTGAACTACATCCATAAAAAGAAAAAAAAAGAACTCCACATGCATATGATCTATGAACTAATGGGTTAGAGATTTTATCAAAATACAATCAAATTTAAACATTGCAAACCTCATATGTCGGGACGGGAAAATTACTTCTTTTATTAATCTCACAAGAGTAACCTTACAATAGTGAGACCGGCCACTGCTCCTCGAATCTAGTCCTGGGATCCTCTTCAACTGTGCTCCAACTGCTTTTGTATATGCTTCTCTTCATACGCTAGTTGCAAAAGGTTGGGACAAAGGGAATGCGAAATCGGGTAGAGTTTCTTTACAATTATTTTCCTCCTTCCAAATGGGACCCCTACCC
>ML809734.1:100050-119123 GCA_009831015.1 Picea engelmannii | reverse complement strand
TGTGGACTCTCATTCAAAGGTTGCAGCAGGATTCCAGTGCATCAGATACATTTACATGGAAAAATGATTCACTATGGTACAAAGATCGCTTATATTTATGTAATAAATCCCAACTCAAACAAAAGGTACTATTGGAATTGCACGCCTCTCCAGTAGGAGGGCACTCAGGATTTATGAAAAACTACCATAGGGTCAAGAAAGAATTTTTTGGGGATGGCATTAAAACTGATGTTCAAAGGTTTGTGGAAGAATTTTTGGTTTTCCAACAAAATAAGGTGGAAACAATTAAGACCCCAGGTCTTTTACAACCATTATCCATCCCAGGTCAACGCTGGGAGGAGGTTTCCATGGATTTCATCACAGGGTTACCGAAGTCTGAAGGAAAGAGTGTCATCATGGTGATTGTTGATAGACTGACCATGTATGCACACTTTTGTGAACTCTCTCATCCCTTCAAAGCCAATACAGTTGCCACTGCATTCATGGATATAGTTCAAAAGCTACATGGTAGCCCAAAGATTATTGTAAGTGACATAGATCCCATCTTCACTAGACATTTTTGGATAGAATTTTTTTCTTGTTTGGGTACTCAATTGGCTCATAGCTCATCCTATCATTCTCAATCTGATGGACAAACCGAGATAGTGAACAAATGTCTAGAAGGCTATCTTCGTTGCTTTGTCTCTGATAAACAAACACAATGGTTCAAATGGTTACCCTTGGTAGAATGGTGGCATAACATTTCCTTTCATACTGCAACAAAAATGACACCATTTATGGCACTCTATGGATACCACTCTCCTTCCATCACTTCTTCTCTAAATGAAAAATCTAAGGTTCAAGCAGTAGAATATCACATCGAGCATCAACAACAAGTTCTCCAAATATTAAAGGACAACCTCACCATGGCACAAAATCGCATGAAACAACAAGGAGATCAACATCGTAGTGAAAGAAGTTTTGAAGTAGGAGATTGAGTATTTTTAAGACTACAAACATACAAATAGATGTCCCTCAAGCAAGCCAAGAAGGATAATAAATAATTACCAAAGTACTATGGCCCTTATAAGGTGTTTCAAAATATTGGTACTATGGCATACCAATTGGAGTTTCCTGCATCTTCATGAGTACACCCAGTTTTCCATCTTTCATGCTTAAAGAAGGTTATAGGTGACAAGATCCTAGTTCAAAATATATTTCCAGAACTTGAATAGGAAGGAAAAATCATATTGGAGCCTGAATCCATCACTAACACAAGAATTCACCAGCTGAGGAATAGATCCATTTCAGAGTATCTCACTAAATGGAGGAAATTGTTGAATGAAGATTCCACTTGGGAAGATGAGTCTTTTATACAGAAGCATCCAGAGTTACTCAAGCATTGTGGACAACACTTGTCTCAAGGGGAAGGGCATGTTAAGCCCTAAATAATGGCTCATTACCCCTTAATTGGGGCATGTTGCATTAGTAATGTTATTTTATTTATGTCGGCTTTAGTCCATTAGTTTTAATTATACCTCCTTGTCTCCTATATATACCAAGGAGACATTTTCATTTGGAATCATCTGGTAATTGTACATTTATGTGGGCATAAGGAGGTTGCCCCCTCAAAGAGGCTTATTATATGAATTTCTCTCTTTTTCAAGGTGTTGAGTACTTATTCTGAGGTTTTTCTATGCTATATTGATATTTGGTTCCTAACACCCCTGGTATGGAGACATTTTGATCTATCTTCAAATCTTGAAGTTCTCTCAACACCTTTCGAGAGATGATCGATGATGTATATGGTATCAAGCTAAGAACTACCTTATCGTCGATAACACTTTGTATCATCGAGGCATAGATAATGTCTTGTGTCATTGCTTGAATCACAAGGAGGTTGAGTCTATTCTTAATTACTATCAAAGTGGGGTTTGTGTTGGTCATATATCCGGGCTTGCGACAAACCAAAAGATTTTGCAAGACAGTTATTTATGGCCATCTATATTTAAATATTGTGTCGAAGCGGTCAAGATGTGTCACCCTTTCTAGGTGTTCACTCACAAGATTTTCTTTCATCTAGCCCCTCTTCACCTAATCATCACCGCCAGTCCCTTCACCAAGTGGGGGTTGGATTTTGTGGATTTCAACCCAACATGGATGGAGGAGAATTATCATATTATCGTGGTCATAGACTACTTTACTAAGTGGGTCGAGGCCATTCCTACAATTAAATCCAATGGTAAGACTGTTTTATTTTTCCCGTTCAATCAAATTGTAGCCCAGTTCAGAATCTCGAGTGAGATTGTCACTGATTGTGACAGTCACTTTCAGAACGAAATGATGAAAGAATTAGCATCGAAACATAGGTGTAAACATGGTCATTAATACCCATACTACCCCCAAGAAAATGGACAAGTAGAGGCCGTGAACAAGTCTCTCAAGACCATTTTGGAGAAAAACGTCAGCCAGAGCAAGTCTGACTAGCATCTCATGCTTTACCCTGCAATTTTGGCATACCGAACCTCGATTAATACTTCCACCGGTTTTTCTCCTTTTCAATTAGTACATGGTGTGGAGTCGATCCTACCTATTGAATGTGAAATACCTTCTCTAATATTGGAAGTTAAGCTCCTCCCTGACACTTCTGATCTCGAATAATGCCTCGTACTCCTAGAGAGTCTAGATGTGTAGCATCAAGATGCCTCTACAACTATCGAAGAGAATAAATGACGTGTCAAGGTCCAGTATGATAAGTCTTTATGTCCTCTACAATACGTTGAGGGTGACTTGGTCCTCCTGTATGACCAAGCCAAAGAACCGTTGGGGGTAGGCAAGTTCAACCCCATGTGGCATGGTCCTTATATCGTGCGATGTGTCTTAGAAAAAGGAGCCTACAAATTAGAATATTATGAAGGGAATATGTTGACTGAGCCCAGGACTTGGATCTACTTGAAAATATATTATTCTTGAGCCCAAAGCTTGGGAATAACTCTTTGTATACTAGTGTATGTTAGTGTATATATATTTTCCTTTTTTTCCATCGGCTTTCTTATCGATTTTTCCCTTGGTTGGAAGATGTCAACGGAGTCTTCAGTTTACTTAAGATTCGCATATGGTGTTAGTCATCATACACGGAATTTGGCTTCTTCCGCTTGGGTTCTTTACTCAACCGAGGGTCAACTTGTGTCTTCATGTGGAATTTTCTTAGGGCCATCAAAAAATAATGTGGTTGAATATCGCATCATTATAGAGCTTCTATGCACTTCCATTTCACATGGTAGTCGTTCTTTAGAATTTCTCCTGGACTCCCAGTTAGTAGTATGTCAATCGAACGACAATTACCATGTGCGCGACGCTACTCTACTTCGACGATTCCTACGAGTACGACTTTTGTAACATCATTTTGATTTTCTTACTTATAATCACATACCTAGAAGTTATAACTATATATCTGATGCATATGCTAATTATGTTTTAGCTTGGAATTTTTCACATAACTATAGTAAAGAAAACACATTCACCAATGTATACATTGTAATATAAGTAAATCTGAAGACCAACATTTTTATATTTCATTTCTCCAAAAATATGGTGTTATAGTACAAAATTAGGGCTCACACCCTCAAAATACATATATAGCCAATCGATACAATAACCATGACATATACGCATGTGGAGTCGAATGTATGCCATGATAGCATACTACGACATTTTCGAGGTGTCGAAAGAATCACACCCATGCATGGGGCACACCCACCACCTGTTGCTACATCACCTCTGGCAGATCCTCTACCTGAACCATAGGTATTATGTGTGTCAAGCGAGACAGGTTTCCCTACACATTTTGAAGCACTCTCTTCGAATATCCTCCCACTGGTGCATCCTCCTAGTTCCTCTGTTGGTGTCATGGTAGTCCATCCGGTCATTACGGACCCACATCTGTGAAACAAATATTTTTGTTAAATACTTGACACCATCCAAAAACATTTGTGTTTTTATTCTCTTTAAAAAACACAAAAAAATAAAATATATTTGAAAATTGTTTCATACTTATGTCTCCATAGGTGGAACCTGGTGGAAATGGCATGTCTGGGTCTCCTCTAAATTCAATCCCTGCATAAGGGTAGTCCTCCAAGGCTATCACCTGTCATCGCCACCAGAAAAATAACTCATCGTTGTAGGGGGTCGATACCCTACCACCTCCCAACCGCCTCATCACCTCATTCCACTGTGACATGGCTAGATCAAGAGGTCTATGAGGAACGATATTGACTCTAGGACTCAATCCTGAAACCCGCTCGAAGAAAAAACTACACAAGATATATGTGAACCCAAAGTTCCTCTTCCTACCCTTTTTGTAGTCTGTCAACTGGATCTTCATAGTAGCCAGTAGTGAGGTGCACCAATCATATATTGTGGGTCATAAAAACTCCACAAAGTAGAACATCAGTGGCCTTGATTCCTTATGCAACAAGGCTGACCCCATGATCCATTTCAACACAAGAATGCTGATCTTTAAACTCAGGTTGTTGATCGCCCGAATAGAGAGTTGGCTCCCTACCTTTTATGTGCCTGCAACATAGTGAGTGGCAATGTAGTCCTCTATGTTCATGCCACTCCCAAATCCCCTAGATTTGAGTTTCACCAGCTCACCTTGACATGACAAACCTGCCAGAAAGTATATATCCTTGACTTCAATTCTCAATGGTTTCCCATCGAGGTTGAAGGCCTCTGTATCTGGATCCCAAAAGTCCACCAACATTTGGAGAAGCCTCACTTGAGCCCTCATCCCTTTGAGAGCCTAAAACTTATAAATACCACATATTTTTAATGATAATTGGGCCCCTGGATCTCTTTCCACTACATCATCAACTTCCTTATGCTCTCTTTCTCTCCATTCTAGTACCATCCTGCAAGAAATAATCCAATGTTTTAGTCAAATTTCTTTAAAAAAACAAGTTACGGACTTGTACGTGAGCTACAGTTTACACAGTCGTGTATAGGGATGAATATACATTGTTTGTTTTGATAGAAGTCACATATAGGGATGTGTATACGCAACCTAATGATCTAGATCCCGCATATACCCTAATTCCTAATTTGTGCATTAAAAAGATAAAAAAATGAGACCCAATTTCAAAATCTAATCCACTAGACATGAAGAGGAGGGCAAGAATACTTACTTGGTCTAGAAAGTTTTCAATTCCATTGCTCATAGCTCAATAAACAATTGAAGGTCATGGTAAATTTGGTCCAAAATGCACTATTTGGGTGAAAATGTGAAATGGTATAGTAAAATTGGTTATTTTCACTATTTATAGAAAACATTTACCCACTTTACATAGTTTTTGCTAATATTTTGGCCTAATGGACTAATAGTACAATGGATGGAGTTGGTTTTGGTGGTTTTATCTAGGTATTCTTGCAGTTCTAGCGTCATGTAGCTCGTTCGTGACTTTGGAAAGTATTTTCACTGACCAACATATAGGATAGGTCATAACTTCATTTTGCACACTTACATTATCCTATAACTACAATTCATATTCCTTAGGTATGAACCCATTTGTTAGGGACACAGAACCTTCTTTCTGCTACTAGAAGTGTCGTTATTGAATGGTAGAGACTTACCAAACATGGGTTCCCTAGTTAGAACCTCTGTGCCATCTGGTGCCCATGCAGATATTATTCCATACAGACCAGGAATCCTTTATAGTTCTAATATGACTTTGCATTCAAGCCTCATATTCCTACTCATAATCATGATGACCTATACCTATGGGACTCCCACAAGTCTGGTTTTAAGATCTTTTTCGACTCTCTCAAAATGTGAAAATATTGTCGAGTGAACTTGTCTCTTTCACACTCGTAAATTGAATTTGAAAGAACGTCTATTTGGTGTAAGTTTAACCCTTTTTGGGACCAAGTAGATTAATTTTGAAAAAGGAACACTCTAGTCACTAGTGGCTAGAAGATTTCTCCTAGGTATTGTTTTATACTTTTTCGGGCCTAGGGGGCTAAATTTACGAAAAATAACATTCTTTGGAGTTAAGTTGTAATTGCATCACATTCTCTTGCTTGCAGTATTGAGCCTATTTCTGGTTCCCTCTTTCGCATTATAATCCTATTATCTCAGTATTTTTCATCATCACACGAGCATAGCATTGTTTATATTCTTTGCATCTTGACACCCTGTACCCTATGAGGAAACATTCCCCCAAGTGTCCATATCCTACATGCACCCCTTGCATTGAGCATAAGTATGTTCCACTATTGGAACTATTTGCTTACTTGTCACACTCATTTCCTCCTCTATATCATAGCATTCATTTGTCTATGAAAAAACAAAAAAAGACGAGCAAGAAAATAATATTATATCATGTTGGCAGCAGTTGTGTCGCCTTTCAACATAGCATAAAATTTTGAGTCCACTGGTCATCTGAAGTTTGGGTTTAGCATGAACTTAGGAATATTATCTCATTACTTAGAGTCTACTCATCCAACTTGTTACTCTTATAGTCCCTATGGAGAGTTTTATTGGTGCCTCCTACATCACAATGTTTCATCATTGAGTCTATGTTGCCAAAGTCTTTCATATGTCTTATGCTCTTGTTCAAAGGATGTTTATCAGCCTATGTCGACCATTTCTCAAAACTCTTGACTTTTCATGTTAGCCATACCCTCAGTACGTCTTAGAGTTACGTGAATTCGTAGTCCTACCATGCACTCTGGTCCTACTTTCATTATGAGTAGGTAACCTTGAACCCAACAATCGACATCTACTCATTGGTCGCTGACTGGGGGGTTTCCCTTGTGTTCGACGACGATAAATATATTCACACATTGGGATTTGTGCAGTGTATTGGATTCCATTAGCCTTATTGGTGTTTTCCTCTCCTTTGTCAACATTTTTCCTTATTGTCTACTATTCAGAGGGTCTTTTTCATGCACTGCTTACATCTGGTGCATGAAAAATATGTATAGGGTCATTGGTTCATGAACATGTTCTTCATCCAAGTTCCTCCAAATCATTAAGTTGATCATTTGTATCTCATGTTGACTAATGAGATATTCTTTAATGCTCTACTTTCAGCAGATCTCCTTCCATCGACTTCAACTCATCTATTCTGGAGACGAGACCTAGATTCCCATGAGTACCTAGAGGGTTGTAGTCATCAGTGGCAGGTTCTCTCACCATAGACAATTGGGAATACATCAATGTCTCTTGGTTGATAGATTTTTCAAGTGTTCAACCTCAAAACCTTTATTCACAATTGTAAGATTGTACTCGGTGCATTGATACCTACTTTCATTATCGACAGGTTGTCTCACATTTGTTAATGGTATACCTTAATGAATGGTAATCAAATGATGTCTCATTATGCTTGACCTCAACTCCTTTATTCACATGATGTAAACTTGCACCTTTGGAAGATCACCAGAAATACTTGAAGACATCAGTTCATAGTCCCATATTTCCTGATTTGTTGCTATCATTCATTGAACCAGTACCTATATGACTTCAATGATCGTGGGAGATCATATTATACTCCATTATATACACATATCTTCATATTGATTTTGAGACTAGTTTTTGTTGGGCCTTGTTCGTGACTATGACATCCTTTGGCATGCATCTACCTTTGTATTTCCTATTCATGGCCATGAAAAGTTGTTAGGTATATTTCCACATGGATCTGCAGTGTAATTCAAATTGGCATCCATGTGTGCAAAGTCATTATGGATTGTAATATTCTTATGAGAAACTAGTTCATCCAATTGGGTCTCCATTACTCCACTTCTGGGAATTATAATGAATTCTGGGCATTGCAGATACTCCTTTGACCTCACACATTAGGGGGAATCTGTTATAGAAAGATTTTCCTCACCCCATGAAACTTGCTCAGAAGGCCTTTTCCATTTCCCTATGCAGACTTGAAGACCCTTTTTTCAATTCCCAGAGATAAAAAACATATTTTTCCACATATATGCGCCCTAACAACTATACAACATGTGTATACGTAGGTTGCACCATTATAGCTCGTGTACATCGAGTTTTGTGACAAAAAATAAAAATGGTTCCGGGTTTCCATGTCACATCATGATATCCATGATCCTTGACCTTAATCCATTTACTGGAAATGTTCCATTTGAAGGCTATAAATGGGCCATATCCAAGTTGTGGAAAAAGGGAGAAGAATTCAACTTTGACAACAAATTTACTCTGGAGAAATTATTCACTTCATATTAAGTCTGCATCCCTTTGTCCTTTTAAGTATGAACACATTGTTCAACCCGCAAGCTCTTCCCTATTTGATGGAGAACCTCATTTTCTTTCTTATATGATCTTGCCTTTGGTGGAGAATTGAAGTGGTGGAGGCCTAGCTAGAAGGGACTTAGTTTCTCGGTTCTGAACGTGCCGATACATGTGTTTGTCATTTATACATTTATGTTGATTACATTTTAATAGAAATACTCTTTTCTCGTCCAATTAATGTCTCACAAATTTTTGAATTGTTATTCCATGGGCATATTTGTTATGAATATTGATGGATTATGCTATTATTTGTGCTAACTTTATATATTATCACCATATTATTACGTATCTTGGTTGTTGAGGACAAGTTGCAGGTATAGATATTTGGGTCAAGTGCTCAACAGTGGAATTCATTGAACGTCTAGATGAGGTAGGCTCTTTATCTTGTCTTTTTAGCATGTTTGTTTATATAACATACTTGATATTAGAGTTGATTTCTACAGTCATTTCCGTCTTTTGTGGTTTACCTCATGCCATAGAGAGGTTTTCCTCATAACAATATAGTTTAGGTTATGAAATTCACGCTAAGTTTTACATTAAAATTTACACTATCAAATAAGTATATTGTATTCTAATGTTTAAATTTGCATCAAATTGTATGATTTGGTTTATAAAATTCACATTAAGTTTTACAATTAAAATTCACACTATTATATAACTTAGTTCAAATTCATCCTAAGTTTTATGAAATTTTAGGAAATTGAACAAGACACTTACAATCACTAGAATTAAATTGAATTACTTAATTGTGTGCATATTTCCCTAATTATTTGTGTGAGTTTGGGTGGGTTTAACCTAATTATGTGCACATTTGAATAGAATTACCTAATTAATTTCTAATTGAATCGAGTAGAATGGCTAATTTAAGATTGCACTTACAATCCCCATAATCAACCCAAAAGAAGTGGAATAAATAACATTACATCCTAAGGTTTTATGATATCATCAAGGATAAAATATGGAGTAGACCTATCTACAAACAACTTACTTTGGTTATAGTAAAAGGAGGAAACATAAAGAATTGGGTATAAAGAAGGGAAAGCCTTAAGGAAAAAATGTTGGTCAAGTATTAGAAAAGGTCAATGGCTAAAGCTTTCCTAGGCCTCAACCACAAACAATGAACACAATAATTGTAACCATGAGTTTACTAGAATCATGTAACATGTAAAAGCTTCTTTGAATGGCAACAAACAATGAAGGAGGAAAAAATATAAACACTCCTTAAGAGAAGTGGACAATGACAATTACTGGAAATATCATACCAAGACACAACAACCCTTATCGCAGAAATAATGATCYGAATTGGATCCTCRTCAAAATATTTTTGTAAACTTTGTAAGCATTTAATTGTTTTTTTGGACAAGTTGAGAAAATGTTCAAAATTCCCTTGTAAGTTTAAACGAACCATTGTGATTTTTGGCCTTGMAAGGAAGCCCATTAAAAATGAAGGTTATACTGAAGAAGAGCATTGAATGGAACACATAGGATAGATGAGGAGGAAATGAAGAAGGGAAATAAAAAAGATGAGAGCTCAAAGAAGTAATTTTCTTGATGATCAGAGGAGAAGAAGACATTGAGTCTGCCCCATGATGAGTGGAGATTGTTTTTGAGCCATGGCCATTTGAAAATTTCCTACAAGTGTGTAACAACACACTAAATCTGTGTATAGATCACCCTTTTGTAATCGATTTCCCAGTTAATGAAAATCCTCTAAAACTTGGTTTTCTTCCTAGTTGGGCTTCCAAGGTTAAAAAAAATATCTTTTGTCTATGGTGTGAATTCCTTTCTATGTGATCAATTATATCTAGGCTATTTTTCAGTTATACGTTTTAATTGTTATTTGAGTATTGTGTAAACCATAAAAATTACTCCATCACTACCTCGATTATTTTCTTTGTTGTAGATTAAACCCAATCACAAATTCATTTGATCTCTAGCATAAAATAGTTGTTCACTCTTTGATATGCCAAAAACTCAACCCACAACATTGGCCATGCATTGAACGCCCACTTAAATCCATTAGTTCTATTCCCTAAAACAATGAAAAATCATTTGGTTGTAATATTGAAATGTTGGTTAATTAACTGGGCACTTTATATTATGGGTTTCTTGACCACGGGTGTGAGTAATCACTAGCCACATTCTACAACATTCTCTTGTTGGTTGGTTTTCTAAGTCGTTGGTGTGAAACCTGCTAATACACAACATTATACAACCATGCATTAGTACTTCCCATGTCCCGTGCAATTCCAAGACACCAATACGCAGGTGACCTATAGCCTCAATTTGTTTAACGTGTAATTAAAAAAAAATTGTGTGACCCACAAGCCATAACTAGACTGAAACTTGAGCATAGTGTTGGTCATCTTACACAAAATATTTTTGTGGATGGAGCATTGGGATATAGATACAACCAGTGAATTTTTTATTTTCAATGGACCACATGTTGATGTAGTGAGTCCCATTTGTCTTTTGAGTCAATGTATTATAAATTTTGGCATTATATTTAATTAAAATCAACCTTCATTAAATGTTTAATGAAGTGTGAATATGAGTGTGTTCTATAGTATTTTAAACTAATGTGTGGTAAGAAATAACACCTACAACAATTTGGCTATTCAAATTCCCTCATAGAAAGGAAGAGGGGGAAGCCATTAATTTATTGGGAAGTTTTTATGGAGTGACTATCACACCCCCAAGAGTCATTCCCAAGTCCAACCTTAGCATCTCATGGACGTGCAGCACCACGATGTTTCTTACTTGGCATCTTGGCTCAACCAAGGATACTTCACTTGGACTACGCCTCTTCACCTAGAGAATACGCATACTTTGTTCTAGGATACAGATGATTCACACCCTTACTCTATGCAACTTAGTTGTATACTTATATATTTGTTAACATTCTTTAACACTTAGTCAATTTGGAATACAAAAAAAAAATTATGAAACAAAAGAGACAGATATAGTGTAGGCGGCACCAGCGGTGCCTAATACCTAACTTTGTTTATTATATTGTGAAATAGAAACAAATATTTACAAAGAGGGAAATATTGTCCCATTTACATAGCTAGGAATATTCTCATGACTCTACCTCATACATAAAATTTGTCCATACCTGCGGTTATGTCACACCAATACATTCCCATGTGTTCCTCCTTGCCTCATTCTAAGGTGTGCCCCATTTGTGAGCCCAACCTTAGAGATCCATGTCTCTTGCCTTTTCGTTTTCGCCTTGTCTTCCTTTGTTTGTGTGCCCTTGATATTATAAGGACTCCAAGGGTCACTTGTTTGAAACATCATGTCTTTTGGGTGTGTCATTCCCCTTTACGAATCGTCACACTCAACTGAACTATTTTTCCCCTCTATGGACCCAGTGTGCCCAAGAAATCCCATTCTCCCATCAACTGTTACATCTCTTGGACCAATAGACCCCATCCTTGGGAACATGCCCCTTTCATTGTGCTCTTCCTTGTCGATCGTCGTGACTCTTAGTAGGTGTTTCGATGGGGTTTTCTAACCTCTCTGGTGTTGTAACACACCCGACCTCCTAACCCTCTCTTAGGATGGTAGGATGTTAAAACTTTCCTTCTCAATTAATCCCTCATCTATCTCTAAGGACCCTAGATGGATTCTTCTCACTGAGAGATTTCCAACAACTATAACCATGCCCAAATCCAATCTTTGGATCTAAAGTTATAGCCTTTCGAAGTTTTCAGGCTCTCATTGTTGAATCCATCTCATTGCCAAGTGGCTCCTTACCACTTGTTCCATCTGATGTGGCACTAACATGGTGTCGATGTGGAACCTTCCCCTTGATCATTTCTCAATGATTACAACTTCACAAAACCTTTCATCGTCATCATCAAGGTCTATCTCTCACAATATATCATTTACCCAAACTATCTCATTCTGATAACGATTACTTTGGCAGATCCAATCCTTGGATCGGATGACCCTCAGGTTCCAATAGTCAATGGCTCAAATTTTGTCGGATACTCCATATTACATGATGGATAAAACCCATTCCCTTGACCTCTTCTATGGTGAACATGCGGGACCTACACAGATCCATAGTTGAGATTTCACCTTGCCTCTCCTTCATCTGAAAACTGCCATTTACCTCAATCCATTTTCATCATTGGTTCATTCTCCAGACCTTACTCTCGGTCCCCACTCGCCAACCTTTGATGAATGGTTGGGATATAATGACATCTAGATCTGATGGTCTAGTCATAATCGAATACCTAAGGGATCCCAACCCCTTCAAGACCACTCTCATCCCATCAACCATTCAATTGGTGACATCTATCACCCCCTAGAGGCATGTTGGATGCTATGATAAAACAACACATCATCATAACATCATCATCCTCTTTCCTCACTTAAACAACCTACAATAATCTATGACTGAGAATTCAATCTCACCTTTACGATGATCGATGACTCTCATTCTCATTCAAAATATTCATCATCATCGACGCTTTGTGGAACCATCATCCAGCTTCACCAACCTTCTATACCCCAAAAAATATGTCACTGGTACCAACGGTCCATATCTCACCGAAGTCAGATCGAAAAAATCGATGGTCCTCGTCCCATATCTAAGTCATCATCATCATCGGACTTCACTCAAGTCCCAACACTCGATCTCTCCCAGTGATGATGCCTTCTCCGACGAAGGGATGATATCTACTTACCCTACCATATTGATGATTGTAAGATTCCCCGACTCAACACAAGATCTTCTACTAGATAATGCTCCAACTTCGGGACTTAGTCAATTTTGGGAGTTTTGCAAGATCTTACCAAATATCTAGGAGTTCAGATCCTACTCTGAGACTGTCGAAGACTCCATAACTTCTCCAAAAGGAAGATTATTTCATATATTTTAATATTTCCACTTAAAATAGGTGATGTTCTTGGGTATTTAAGGTTAATTACCCATACTAGTACCTCCCAAACTCTAAGGCCTAGTTGACATATTCCAAATGAAGATTTTGTCCATATCCTGCAAACTTTCCTCTCAAGGATTGGGGTTCTATCCCTAATCACCAGGTGCTCAAATGCCCACATAGAAATTTTAATGTTAGGGTACCCAAATCTCTCTCTGAGTGAAGGTTTTTTCCATATCTTGCAAGCTTTCCTCCAAAGTTGCAAGGTCCCCAGGGATACAAACTACCCCTACTTATTCAATTTCATGACTATAACAAATTAAGCAATTACTACTTCTAGTACATTGCATTTTACTTAAGAATTTAACTCATTATTTACAAGCATTCACATTTCCTAGTCAATCAAACAAACATATGTTTAAATCATTATCACACATCAACATATCACATTAAATACTTATATGTTCTGAGAAAATTTCCATAACCAACTGATTGAGAGAGGACGCTTTTCCTCCCAACCTTAGGACATACCTTAGAGTGGCTTCCTATAGTATGTCACCCTTGTGCCAAGCCATGATAACACAAGGGAATGATTCAGTTGGTATTTCCATCTCAGATGATCTGGGAAGGTTACTCTCCTTCCTCCACTAACAATAGTAGAATTCCCCCCCTTCCCACTGCTCTAAGGGCTTCCACAGGTTTATCAAGTAGAGTATCAATTGGATTTCCTCTTCAAAAGGGATCCCCTTCTCTACTGTATAGTCCCTCAGTGACCTCCCCTTACTAGTGTTAGTTTATTTTGGCTACAGAAGCCACTCCTAGATTGCAGTGGGAGTAAGCCTGAGGCCCATCAGTTTATGTCATGATTTTTTTATAAAAGGGGTGATAAAATGGAAGTAAAGTTAGAACAATATCGCTCACTCAGAAAACTGGGTTGGAACAGTAAGGACATGCAAGGTCTTGATTTAACTTAGGCCAGTGAATTTGCATAGTGGTGAGTAAGTGAAAGAAAAGAAAGGGGAAAAGTCTCAGATATGAGATCCTCTCAGACTAAAGAAACTTCAAAGTAAACCTCAAACGTCATGGAACTAATACAATCAAACATGCATTATATAGTTACAACAACACTCGACTGGATCATCCATACTCTAGCTTTCAGATTCAGAGGAACAAGGAAAGGAGGAGGCTGGCCACCATTAAACAAGAAATCTCAAAATATCATTGTATAACCAGAGAACTAGAGGCTTTGTTAAAGCTTTACAGTCGGGAGCTTAGCTCTACCATCGATCCTTACAAAAATACAAAAACTAAGTATATATACTCAGAGAAATTCTCTCTCTTGGTAGCAAGAGGGTAGGTGAGACATTAAAGTCTAACTTAGCATGCGAAGGTTCTTCTGATCATTCGAGGACATCAGATCGGCATGGCTCTTTTGAGAAAACTTGCACACATGACGATCTTGGGTAGACTTCCTGCCAGAACCTCCATGCCCTGCATTCATGGCTTGAGCTGAGGTCTCAACCACCTGCTCAATATTCATTAACTTCCTTTTCCATGGAGGGTGGCTGAGACTGAAAACATAAAGGAGTGACCCCTTTGTCCTTTGAAGTCCCGGTAGCCGAAATGTCGAAATGGCTCTAGGGCACTTTTACATTTTGTGTTTCAGGTTTCATGGATTCCCGATGTAGTGGAAGAAAGCACCCCTTGTCTCTTGAACTCCTGGTAGCTGGAATGTTGAAATGGCTTTTGGGCACTTTTACGTTTCGCGCTTTGGGTTTCGGGGTTTCCCAATGCAGTGGAAGAAAGCACCCCTTGTCTCTTGAACTCCCGGTAGCTAGAATGCCGAAATGGATTTTGGGCATTTTTACATTTGTAGCTTTGGGTTTCGAGGTTTACTGATGCAGTGGAAGAAAGCACCCCTTGTCTCTTGAACTCCTAGTAACTGGAATGCCGAAATGGCTTTTGGGCGCTTTTACTTTTCGCGCTTCGGGTTTCGGGGTTTCGAAATGCAGTGGAAGAAAGCACACCTTGTCTCTTGAACTCCCGGTAGCCGAAATGCCGAAATGGCTTTTGGGAAATTTTACATTTCGCACTTTGGGTTTCGGGGTTTCCCAATGCAGTGGAAGAGAACAACCCTTCGTCCTTTGAAGTCCTGGTAGCCGAAAAGCCAAAATAGCTCATCATTTCACGACTTTGGTGATAAGAAATGGGCCCATGCGCTATACCTCATGCAATTCCGTGACTCAAGCCTACTTGATGACCATCGATTTGCTCCATTTGTGGATCCTTGCTGCTGAAAACAACAGCCTGCTCACTTGATCGTAGGCTCGAAATGGACTTATTCTTTGTGTTGTGTTCGACGCTCATGACTTTGCGAGAATTGGTGCTAACATTAGGCTCCATGGGGGATAGAGTCATCCCTGTGATGCTCTAAGAACTTCTTCTGTAGTTCCAATTGCCTTCTGTTGGGTTATGGAGTCATTTATTAAGCCAAAAATAAATGAAAAAAAACAATAAAGACAATATTTACAAAACAAATGAGCCGTCTAAGGCTCAAACAAAACATTTCTTTAGGAATTTGCCATTTACTGGGCCACTAAAGACTTCTTCACCCTCCAAATCTTGCAACCTGTACGTGTTATTTAAGAATACTTCATAGATTTTGAAGGGCCTGATCCAGAGGGCATCAAACTTGTTGTGTTTTCCCCTATCCTACCTAGGTGCATCCCATTTAAGCACCAAATCTTCCAACTCGAATTCCTCCTTCCTGACCTTCCTGTCAGAAGCCTACTTGATCTTCTATTGATGACTGTGAGCTATGTCCATTACCTGCTCCCTGATCTATTGCAGTTCCACCACTTGATGAATCCTTCTAACTATATGGTCTGGCTCTCCTTCATGGTCTTGAAAGAATTTTTCTACAGGTAAAGCGAGCTGCGTGGGAAAAACAACCTCCGTCCCATAAACAAGTCGAAAAGGTTAGGTGCCCAGGGACTTCTTTGTTGTCACTCGATCGACCCATAGAGTGAACTTGAGCTTTGAATCCTAGGCCCTCTTATTGTCTTCCAATAACCTTTTAATGAGTTTTATTAGACTTTTATTGGAAGATTCAACCAGTCCATTTCCTTGAGGATAATAGGGAGTGGAGTGATTTAGTGAAATCTCAAACTGCTCACAGAACTTAACCAGAGGCTCAAACTTGAAAGAAGCGGCATTATCAGTGACAATTCTGCTGGGACAACCAAATTTGGCTATGATATCCTCCAAAAAGATGATAATTACCTTGTGTGAAGCACCCCTGGTGGGGGCAGCTTCTATCCACTTGGTGAAATAATCTATTGCAGTCAGGATCCATCTGTGCTAGCCACTTGAAGGAGGATGAATTTCTCTAATGAAGTCCAACCCCCACTATTGAAATGGTGTTGAAGCTACTACAGGCTTTAGTGGCAGAGATTTGAGTTGTTGCTTTCCTGAGAACCTTTGGCATTTGATGCAAGATATGACCTCTCTGCAGACATCAGTGAATATGGTGGGCTAGTAGTACCCAACCCTGATAATTTTGTGGGCTATGGTCTTCCAGAAATGATGACCGCCACAAAGGCCACTATGGAAATCAAACATAACTTTCTGGGATTTCTAAGGGTTCAGACACCTCAGAAACACCCCTACATGATCTCTCCAGTACAAAGCTTGGTCAATAAGGCAATATCTAACCACCTTGAGCTTTAAATCTCTTTCCTTGCTTTTTCCCATCCCATCAAAAGGCTTTAATTCTTGCAGAAAGTACAAAATGTCTCTGTACCAGTTGCATTCTGCTAGTGATAAGTCACCCTGAAAGATTTTGCTAGGCAACTCAACTTGTTGATTTCCTAAGAAAGTGTTGATGAAGCTAACCCCCAAGGCCTTCCAATTGGATTCAACCATTAGCTTGGCTAAACCCTTCCCTTTAACCAAATTGGTGGGCTTTATCTCCAGGTCAAACTCAAGGAGCTTGGCAATCCATTTACCTCTCCTCCCATCTATGTCACGTTGTATAAGGATGTCCTTCATAGAGGCTGCAGGAACATATGCAAACACTCTTGAGTGCAAGACATAGACTCTGAAAGCTTTGAGAGCTTTCACCAAGGCATAGTCCTGCTTCTCCATGATCTCGTACCTGATTTTTGCATCTCTTAATGCCTTACTGAAGAAGGAAATGGGTTTCTCTAGCCGTTCCTCATTTTTCTGCAATAAGACCGTTGCTACTGTATCAAAAGAAGCAAAATAAAAAATTAGGAAATCCTTGGAGTAATCTAGACTGATCAACACATGTGCCTTAGTCAATTCCCTTTTCATTTGGATGAAAGATTCCCTAGGTTCAGCAGTCCATTTTACTTATTTTCCCTTTCTGAGCATGGCTGTGATGTGTTTCACCAACTCGACAAAATTTGAGACGAACCTCCTCAGAAAGTTAATATTTCCTAAAAAAGCCTGAACTTCCTTTCTAGACCTGGGAAGTGACAGGGTCTGAATTGCCTCTACTCTGTTGGGATCAATTCTCACTCCCTCTGCTAATACTATATGGCCTAACACTTTCCCCTCCTTCATAGCAAACAAATATTTTTTGGGATTTAAGGAAAGGTCAAACCTCCGACACTTCAAGAAAACTTTCCTCAAGTGATAGCAATTCTCTTTATCAGACCTGGAGAAGACTGTAATGTCATCCAGATAGATCACCACAAATTGATCTTTCTCCCCGATGAAAGCTATGTCCATGGCTCGCTGAAATTTTGCTCCTGCATTCATTAGTCCAAAAGGCATTTTGGCATACATGAATGTCCCCCAAGGAGTGGTGAAGGTTTTCTTTTCTCTGTGCTCAGGCATGAATGATATCTGATTATAACAAGAAAAATCGTAAATCATGGATATCCTAGATGCACCAGTTACCCTCTGTAATATGTGTTCCATGTGGGGCAAAGGATAGTTGTCTTTCTTTGAGCACGTATTCAGGTTCCTGAAATCGACACAGAGCCTGATTTCTCCACTTTTCTTCCTCACAGGAACCAAATTGGCCACCCACTTAGAATATCTCAAGGGGACAATGATTTGGGCATCTAAAAACTTCTTCACTTCTCTCTCCATGATAGGTAGAAACATGGGATTTATCTGTCTTAGCTTCTGCCTGAATGGATTAGCCTCTTCCTTCAGTGGGATCTTATGTTCAATGAAAGATGTGTCATATGTCTTGAGGTCTTCATAGGTCCATGCAAACACATCAACAATTTTTTTAATAACTCAGTATACTCAAACCTCTGTTCTTTGGTCAGACTGCTTGACAACTTGACAAACTTAGGCTCCTCCTGTGTGTCGATATTGCACTCCATTGTATCATCATCTCCATTTGAAACCCCACCCTTTATTTCCACATCATTCCCATCGAACAGTCTTTCTAAAGGGACCAGTCCCTTTGGAATGTGATTTCTAGGCAGATGAATAATATGGTGATTAGCAATTTTATTTAAAAATACCTCAGGGTGAAGGTGGCTTTCGAGATCAGGATCCTAATCAATGTGTAATGCAGAAAATTCATCGTCGGACTAAAGAAATTTTTTGATTTCAAGATCGTCTTCGAATACCTTCCAATTCTTGATATTGTTCAGAACATATGGCCTATATGTTATTTCAACCTCATATTTGATCTTAGGCGACAGAGGAATCTTGAACAGACTAGCTGAGACAGCTAAGGAATCGACCAAAGTATTTTCCTCTCTTGGAATAAAAGAAATGTTGAAAGATGAGAATAAATTATCAATCAGGTCCCACACCTCATTTCTATAACCCCTGAGCCGAGGATGCTTAGACTGATAAGTATTTTTGACTTGCTGGATTATCAACTCAGCATCTCC
>ML809734.1:60255-94166 GCA_009831015.1 Picea engelmannii | reverse complement strand
ACAACCCACTCACTTGATCATAGACCCAAAATGGACTTCTTCTTTGTGTTGTGTTCGACGCTCATGACTTTGCGAGAATTGGCGCTAATAGTTTCTATCCAGTAAGTACCAAGTTGTGGCCCTTTAATGGTCCAGTATGGATCCCAGTCTTCTTTGTTTCAGGGTGACCATCATTAAATTGGAAAATATTCCTATTTTCTTCAAGGAAATCTCTTTGACTTGTTATTTTCCTTTGATCCATGCCAATGAACGTCTCTATTCAATTTACCCTTCATTTTCATGCTTGTATCTCCTGTACTCTTCCCCATAGTATTTTTCTCTATTAGTTGCATACTTTGTTCTTCTGATACCACTCTTAGTGACTAATTTTTCTATATTTCCACCTCTACCTCTTTTTCTCTTCCATTTTTCTCTGTGTGGAAGTTCCTCGACCTCTTCTCTTATGTCTTTCTATATATCTATCTTTCTGGGTGATGTATTTCAACTTTGGTCTATTCCTCTCCAATCCTTGAGACTCTTGTGTCTTCTATAAGATGCCACCTACTGTCTAAAGTATGAATCCTTGGAGGGGTAATATGTGGTGTCCTCTATGTCAAGTCGTTCAATCGACCCTTTTCTTCTCCAAGAGACAAAACTGTCAGCAGTTATTAACTACCTCAACCATTTATTTGAACTCCATAATTGGTCATTTGATTTCTCACCGATATGGCTATGCTAGCAGGTGTGAGTTCATGTTTACAAGCATAATCTAGCTTGCTAAGCAAGCTTCCTATTTTCTTCACTAAAACATCTCACCTCCACCTCAAATACCCACTTCATCAATTACACATGTGATATCATGGATAATACTCTCAAGGTTCTTCCCTTCTCAGTTAGTTTTCTGGTGTTTTCAATAATAAAAACAAGATTATAAGCTTCATAACATAATCATATGAAGTCTTAGGAACAATTACAATCATGGGGAAAAACATGGTGTTATAGGTGTGGCCATGCTACCAAGGGAAGATGGGTCCACTACTTGGGCATGCTTCCAAGTTTCTCTGTCGTTTCCCAAACGAAACCCAAGTCTCCATCATTCATATCAATGGAATAAGGGTGTGTTCCCCTTTGGGATCGCATGTCACCATCATGCCCCAAGGTGATCCTTCCCACACCCATAATACAAGTTCTTTCCCAACCATTCACTTCCCTCCTTGTTGGTACAGGGGCAGACCCAAGGTTCACTCCAAGAGCGCACCAACAAGACCTATCTACTGGCCCTTTCAACAACACCTGCGAAGAAGATGCAGTCTCACCCAAAGCAGCTATGAGGGGGTGGTAGGACAGAGATGTCTACAACCAGGGGAATATCAAGGGGAATATTGTATAACAACAATCAATATTCATATAGCACTTATCATCGATATCTACTCAGTGCAGCTATAGATCTTAATCTAACACAGTAATGCAAAGAATAGTATAATAATGGCAGAGATTAAAGAATCAATCACTCCCACAACACAAAATATACGTGCTTCACCCTCTCTCTAGGGCTACGTCCACAGAACTATGCTTATTATATATTAAGATAAATCTTATAGTTCTGATTTGCGCTCATGGCCAACATATCCTCTCTCTTCTTCTCTCTTTCCTTCCCCCTTCCTGCACACCCAGTAGAAAGATCTGATCTTTGCACCCAGCTGAAGATTTTACAATACCAGAAGGCTCTCACTCTCAAAACTCCTCTCTCTCACAGTACAATAATCTCTTAACCAACAATAATCAATATCAACACCCACCACTAGTACCGACCTGACCTAGGTCCTCTCGACCTTTATTTATACACAGTCCCTCCTTGACAACCTTAGGTCGAAACCTAGGTGTAAAAAACCCTAATTACCAAAACCCTAGGTGTCTAAAACCCTAGGTCAACTTGATCCATTTTTTTCGAGCTTCGTCAGCTTGTCTTTCCTTCTTCTCGTGCGTGGTGCTCTAAAGCATCCAATGATGGATTTTTCCTCTTCCTGAGTTGTCCTTGGTCCATCTTCCTTACTGATCTGTCCTCCTCGATCTCCTCATCCAACAACTTTCTTTTCCGCACTTCGCTCCCTCTTTTTTGTTCTTGTGTTCACTTCAACCCAGTGACAGTCACTGTGTCTTCCATGAAGTTCTCTTTTTACCTTTTATTTCTTGTTCTTCATTTCATTTCATAACCAAGGGCCAACAGGCCCCCAACACTCACATGTGACTCGTCCTGAGGCACTTCATATATGATCCTTCCATTTTACTTCAACTTTGGACTGCGCAGTGCAGCCCTTGCTTTATGCTTTTTGCCTCCTTCCCATCCTTGTGCAGACTGTCTTTTCTATGTTTGGTACCCAGTTTCAACTGCACCTAGTACCTAAACCCTTTTCCTCATGGATTTACTTATAGCTGTGAGGCAACTGGTTGTCATAGTACAACTTCAGTCGACTCCCATTCACCAATCCTTCTTTACATTCTCCATTCAACGTCCTCAACTGCACAACTCCTCCTTCTATGATATAGGAAATTTCATATAGCCCAAGCCAATGCGTTCTGAACTTCCCAGGGTGTTTGATGAACTTAATTTCATATACCAGTACTAAATCGCCTTGCCTGAATATCTTCTTCATGATGTGACTGTCATGGTAGGCCTTTTCTCGTTCCTTCTAGACTTGTTGATGGAATCCTACAATGAGTATGTCTTCTTCTAGCTTGACTAGATGTGCTAGCCTCTCATGAACAACGATAGTATCATCCATGTCTATAAATGCAGAAATTCTTGAGCTCGGTACCAAGTACTCCATCGGGACAACAACTTCAAGCCCATAAACCAATTTGAAGTGGGTCTGCATTGTTAATTTCTTGCAAGTGGTTCTATAAGCCCAGAGTACTACTGGCACTCTTAAATCCCAATCATCCATGTTCACACTGCAAATCTTTGTCAGTGTTGTCTCCAGGATTTTTTTGAATGCTTCAACTATTCCATTTGCTTGTAGATGGTAAGGTGTACTCTTCTGATGGTGGATTGCAAATTCTTCAGTCAGGGCTTTGACTGTCTTATTGATGAAATGTGTACCTTGATCACTCATAAGGACCTTAGAACATCCAAATCTGGTTATTATGTCATCAAATATAAAACGCATAGTTGTAGTTGCACTACAGTCCTTGAATGCTCTTGCTTCGACCCATCTAGTCAGGAATTATGTGATAGTGATAATATACCTTACTCCTATGCACTTTCCTGGTGGGTTGATAGGTCCCATGAAGTCAATGGCCCATTTTTCAAATGCCTGCAGGGTCATCTATGGTGCTAATGGCATCTCATCTCTTCGGGGTGGCTTTCCAACTCGCTGGCATACATCGAATGCTCTGGTATATTCTTTAGCATCTCTGTGTAACGTAGGCCACCAAAGGCCAGCTCGCAGAAATTTCTGTGCAGTTCCTTTCCTTGCGTAATGTTCTCCTGCGATGCCTTCATGAGATTTTGCGAGGATCATCGGGTGCTTTGTTTCCATAATGCATCTTCTTAGTATCTCATCAGGTCCCATTTTATATAGCTGACCAGCTATCAATGAAAAATCTGCAGTGCGCACCACTAGTTGTTTTTTCTGGGAGATTGTATACTCACTCGGAGCCATTCATGTTGACAGGAATTGGACTATGTTTACGAAGTGGTCATCAATCTTTCTAATGGTGAGTAGTTGTGCATCTAGTAATGTATCCTCCAGACTGGTAGGTTCTTCACCATGTTCCAACCTCGACAGGTGGTCTAGGTCCTTGTTCATTTTTCCTGGCTTAACTATGATCTCAAAATCATACTCTTGAAACAACAGAAGCCATCTGCAGATTCTCCCCCCCAACACTATCTTGTTGACTAGGTACTTCAATGTGGAGTCAGCAGTAAACATTTTAAGGTGTCTTCCCAACAAATAGTGGTAGAATTTCTGCAATGCATACACCATGGCTAGTCCCTCTTTCTCTGTAGTGGTGTAATTAACTTCGGCTGTGGATAGCTTCCTTCTGGATAATGCTAATGGATGATCAATGTTCCCTTCTCCAAGTTGTGCCAGTACAGCTCCTAATGCAATGGAAGATGCATCAACGTGCACGTGAAATTCCTTGCTCCAGTCTGGAAAGACTAGAATAGGCATAGTTACCATCTTTTGTTTCAGTGTGTCGAAGTTCTGCTGGCATTCTTTTGTCCAACCAAACTGACAGTATTTCTTTAATAACTTCTCCATTGGTGCAGTAATCTGAGCATATCCTTTGATAAATTTCCTGTAATAGCCAGTATTTCCTAGCGCAGTGCGCAATTGTTTGACTGAAGTAGGTGGTGGAAAATCAACTATAATTGTAATCTTGGATGGATCCACCAATAATCCTTGCTTGCATACAATATGACCTAATAATACTCCAAATGGCGAGAAGAAGATGCATTTCTTCAAATTTAAATCAATTTGACATTGTCTTCATTTATCCAACATTAGCCTTAGACATTCAATATGATTTTTCAACAAACTAAAAACAATCCAGTGATCAAAATATGCTTCTAAAAACTTATGAAAAAATTCTTTGAACGCTTCAACCACCACCCTGGAAAAGATGGTTGGGGAATTCTTCAATATAAATGGTATTATTGTATATTGGTAGGATCCCCACTCTGTGGCAAACTTAGTCTTATGGCAGTCCAACTTGGCGATACGGATTTGATGGTATCCTGAAAACCCATCTGTAAAAGAATATACTTCTTGGCCTCCCACGTTATCCAACACTTTGTCTGTGAATGGTGTAGGGAAGGGATCATGTAGACAAGCATCATTCAACTTCCTAAGATCTACGCAAATCTTGATCTCACCTGTCTTCTTATATTTCACTAACATGGGGCTAATCCACTTTGATTCCTCGACAGGTTCAATAATTCCTTCTTCCAGCATTCTATTGAGCTCAATCTTCACTTTTTCCTTATATTTTGGGTTCAATCTGTAGGGTCTTTGCTTGACTAGCTTCACATCTGGTTTCAAAGGTATTATCATATGTCCCATAGGTCCTTTGATACCCTTCATATTAGTGAACTTGGTTAGGAACAAGTCCTGATACTCGTGCAATAATTCTGTGATTTTTTCAATGGTAGTAGCATCCCAGTAATATCTGACATTGGAAAGATTTGGTGTCTCCTTTGTCCCAATATTGACTTTCGTTATCTTTATTGGTTGTCCAATGAATGGCAGTTCAACTCTTGGTCCTTCCACATCTCTCTAGCCTTTTGTTTCTGCGATATTCACCTTCCTTGGATCATCGTCTTCATCGGCATTAATGTTGTAGGAGATTTGCAGTTTCCGGAGGGGCGCAGCCCATTCATCCTCTTCTTGCTCCAAAGGGAGGCCAGATGACTCCTTAAATACTTTCTGTCTCACCATCTGTAGTGCTTGATCTACTCAAGAAAATTCACTTTCAAACAAAAAGGTGGTTATAAAATTGTGGATCATACCTTCCCATTCTGAAGTGACGAGGTGCAGCTCTGCTTGAAGGTACCAGTTAATCGGGGTGGTATACAGCGCATTGACGAATCTGTGTACCCATTGTTCACTAGTAATTTCACTCCAGGCCTCTTCGCAGTTGCATATGTGGTCCTTTGGGCATCTTTGACCTATGTATCTTACTTCACAACTTCCTACTTGTGCTGAAAACTGCGTTGTCATCAGAGTTCAACATTGTGTCCAGTCTGTGATGTTTCCCTTGTGCGTTCCCCACCATTTTTCTAGTGTGGCTTTCATGACCTCATCCATTGCCAACAACCTCTGTTGTGTTGGTACGCTTGTCTCAAATTCTAATAAGAAGTCCTCTAAAGGGTTCAACCCATCAAATGTGGGTAGTTTACTCACTGTTGTGTTGATCCAACGAACTTCTCTAGTTATCCTAACACATTTTCTTGTAGATACTTCGTACATCTAGTTCTACCAGTTCTCCAATGCTTCTTTTGAGTTGGATGAACATGTTTTGTCACTTTGCCATCTCATATTCCCGTCATCTGTAGGGTTGATATAATCCTACTGTCTGGCTGTTAATTTGTAGATGTTTTCTAGTTCAAGTGTGTGGTCTTCTTCCCTGATAGGCTCTGTATATCATGGACCCTCATCTGGATCGAAAGGTGCAATGACCCTAAGGACAACTTTCTCAAATGTCATGTGTCCTTTCTTTATATCAAAAACAGTAGAATTATCAAAGGCCCAATAAATTCCTAACAATGCAGGGTAAGGGCAGCTATCATAAACAATTTCAATTACCTCAAAGTCTGCAAAGGTTCTTACTCCATCGATGTCCATTGGGACATGATCTAATCGGCCAATTGGGTTGTTAGCTTGCTGATTAGCCATGCAAAGCCTGATAGGGGAATATATCATCTTGGGTTTTCCCATCAGTTCCCAAGTCTACTTCGTCATGACATTGACCTTCGACCCTAAGTCGAAGACCACATAGTCTATCTCATACTCTCCTATCTAAGCATTCAAGTGTAATTCTTTATTTTTCCTTCTCCTTTTTCCAATTTGGTGCATTTCCCTATTCAGTAAGGGGTCTATCTTTGCTAGCTCACACTGCTTGATTAAATCTTGTAATTCTTGTACAATGCCTTTATCTTGAATCAACTTAACACAAGTGCACAAAAATTCCATGAGTTTTCTTACCTCTTTCCCTTCTGTTGGTGATGTAGACAGATCAAATGCCTGAGGCATGCCATATTCTTTGATTTCTGGTTGTCTCTCTGATGAGGATCCTTGACCTCTTTTGAACTCTTTTCTTGCCTCCTTGAATATCTGTCTTTCTTTCTTAGCATCAAACATTGGGGTCTTTTCTATAGCTCTCTTGACTCCATGGTCGTTTTCAGTCTTTCCTCGGGCTTCTCTGTCTTCTCCTGTAGCAGTGCCTCCTCGAGTGATAAAAGTGACTCTAGGGTATTCTCCATGAGGTTCAGCATATATCAGTTGTACTTGTGGGTTCTGTTGAGGTCCTTGTATTTCCTGAAGTTTAGCCAACAGCACAGGGCATTCCTCTATGACATGCTCAAAGGCGTTACAATAACTATAGGTTGTGCAAGGATTCTGAAAATCACTTGCTAGATGTCCTGGTTGCACACAATTGTAATAGATTATTTGTCCTTGGCCTTGGCCCATACCTCCTTCTCGTCCTCGTCCTCTGTATCCACTGTGAGGATTGAAGTTTCCTCTCCCCAGGGAGTTGTACTGCGAAGTGTTTCCTTCTTGTTGTACTTTTCCTTGAATCTTGTATATGTCTCTCGACATTTCATGCATGAGATCATAAGCTCTACAATCTCGATCATCATGCCCCACTGGTTTACAAAATGTAAAATACAAGTTTGTGGGTATCTGAACATGCTTCTGCATGTAGTATCACTCACCTGGGCGATGCCTATTTCTACATACATCGCACCGGGGTAGGTTAATTGCTTCAAGGGGATCGACACCCTTGAGGCCAAGTACTCATGAAATAAGGGACAATGTTCCTTATCATGGCCTTTAGATATGCATCTTACGCACCATATATCTTCTCTTTTGTCTTTTCCCTTATCTTTCTTCATATCCTCGACTTGTAGAGATAAACTAGTTAGCTGGCTCATGATCTGGCTAATGCCTGAGCTACATTCTCCCATTGGTGATGATTCAAGTTTCATGGTGATATCCAAAGAATCTACCTATGATGCAATCTTCTGTTGCATTAGAGGAACTCTTATGTGTGGCAATAGTGCAGTGACGAACCATTATTTGTTTTGTTCATCGGGGATCTGAAAAGTTAATCAGCGTGTCAGGGTCTTGAATCTCTGGTCGAACTCCCAAACAGGTTCTACTATCCTTTGTTTAATCTCTTTTAGTTCTGTAATACATTGTGACTCCAACTTAGGTTTCTTAAACTCTGCAATCAGTGAATTCTTGATCTCATTCATGGGCTTAGGTTGTGCCAGTCCTTGGAAAAGTTTCATATACTAGCTCAGTGCGCGATCCCTTAGCATAGTTCTAAACCGGGTTCTCTTGATGTCTTCATCGGTGATACTTTTAATATTCCATATGGATTCACACAAAAACCAATGTTGATCTGGATCTTTAGATCCATCTCCTCTAAAGATATGGAGTCTCATTTCATCTGCCATAGAGCTTAGTAGACTTCTTGTCTGAGTAGATTTTGAGCTACTAGTAACAATACTCTAAAGATTCTAGTGGTTCTGACTGCTAAGTACTGTTGGGACAACAGGAGGATTAATGTTACTTACCTCAGTAGTCCGCACAGTTCCTGAGTCTTCTGGCTCACTTTAGCACAATTATTCAGCTTCCCCTTCTTCTGTTCTGGTGGGCTCTGGATGCTCTTCATCGGTTAGATCTACCTCTTCCCCACTATAGAAACCCTCTTCTTTGTAGTTTTTCTTAAAAAAGTTCTCAAGGTGAACCCCTCAGAATACTTTCCCACTGCGTGTATGTCCTGCTTCTGTGTCGTTGTCGTTGTCCGAGATTTTGAACATTAGCCCTTTTAGGTCCAACCAATCTATTGTATCTTCAAGATGTGGTTTTCATGTAAGAGCATCTTGATTCTTAGCTTCAGAAAGTGCAAAACATTTCCTCTTGTTCCTTTGAAAAAGTACCTCTCAGCTTGGCTATATGATTTTGTTCTATCAACAAGAAATTCAGTGATATACCCTCCAATGGTACTATCAAAGCAATGATCTACTTCTATGGCTAGAGCGTTTTCAGTTCTCTTGACCTTCTCGATCAACGTCGGTGTCCAAACCATAGGAGGTCTAGATATGATCTCAAACTGTGTGTCATCTAACCTAGCCAACCACTCGTGTATCTCCTGATGGATTCCTCCAAAGAAGATCTTGTGAATGTCGGTGAAGATGTATCTTTGTAGCCAATATTCAGTACTTAGTTTAGGGTTCTTGTTCTGGGCTTCAACGAAGTCCTTTTCTTGATCCTCTATCCACTTCTGAATCTTTGTCTTCGATGGGAACCACCTTGACATTCTCTTAAAAAGATTCAAGTCCCAACAACAGAACCATTTGTTGGCACAGGGGCAGACCCAGGGTTCACTCCAAGAGCACACCAACAAGCCCTAGCTACTGGCCCTTTTGGCAACACCTACGAAGCAGATGCAGTCTCACCCAAAGCAGCTATGATGGGGTTATAGGACAGAGATGTCTACAACCAGGGGAATATCAAGGGGAATCTTGTATAACAACGATCGGTATTCATATAGCACTTATCAACGAGATCTACTCAACGCAGCTATAGATCTTAATATAACATAGTAATGCAAAGAATAGTATAATAATGGAAGATATTAAAGCATCAATCACTCCCACAACACAAAATATACGTGGTTCACCCTCTCTCTAGGGATACGTCCACAGAACTGTGCTTATTATATATTAAGATAAAGCTTACAGTTCTGATCTGTGCTCATGGCCAACAAATCTTCTCTCTTTTTCTCTCTTTCCTTCCCCCTTCCTGTGCACCCAGTAGCAGGATCTGATCTTCACACCCAACTGAAGATCTTACAATACCAAAAGGTTCTCACTCTCAACACTCCTCTCTCATAGTACACTAATATCTTAACCAACAATAATCAATATCAATACCCACCACTAGTACCGACCCGACCTAGGTCCTCTCGACCTTTATTTATACATTACAGTCCCTCCCCGACAGCCTTAGGTCAAAACCTAGGTGTAAAAAACCCTAATTACCAAAACCCTAGGTCAACTTGATCCATTTTTTCTAGGCTTCGCCAGCCTGTCTTTCTTTCTTCTCGTGCATGGTGCTCTAAAGCATCCAATTATGGATTTTTCCACTTCCTTAGTTGTCCTTGGTCCATCTTCCTTACTAATCTATCTTCCTTGATCTCCTCATCCAATGGATCTCTTTTCCACACTTCACTCCCTCTTTTATGTTCTTTTTTTCACTTCGACCCAGTGACAGTCACTATGTCTTCCGTGAAGTTTTCTTTTTACCTTTTCTTCCTTGTTCTTTGTTTCCTTTCATAACCAAGGGCCAACACTCCTTGTGCTCTTCATTTGTTCAATCGCCAAATATTCCCAAGGAGCGTGTGTGATCAATAGGTTCCCCATAAGGCCGTACATCCTCCCACACATAACTTGTTATCATCCTGACAACTTTCATACCACTTGTGATCCATAGCGACCTCTGTCAAACTCTTGAATCATGTACTCATATTTACATAAGGACTCATATCTCTCCCAACTGTCCTCTTCATTAGGTTTTTCCATCCAATGGATGAAGTACTCGTGCACTCAACCTCTTCCCTATCCCAATATGCGATGTGTCTAAATATTTTTTACCTCCAACTTTGGCTTATCTACAACCATGTTCGACGCTTTGGATGGCTCAAATTGGCTTGGGTCATCCGGGTCTCTTTGGAATGAATTCAATTGGATAACATGGAAGACAAGGTGAATATGTTGTATGTGGAATGAAAACTCCAATATGTAGGTGACATTGCCAATCTTCTCAAGAACTTTGAATAGTCCCTCATACCTTCGCACGAGAGATGGAGCCATCCCTTTAGGTGGTGGGAGCTAATCTCTTCTCAGCTTCAGTAAGACCAACTCTCCTACTTGGAATTTTGCATCACACTTGTTGCGATCTTCCCACTATTTCATTATGTCTAATGCGTTAGTTAAGTCTATGCGATCTATCTCCAACCGATCCTACCAACTCTTCATGAAACCCACGACTGATGGATTTGTCCCATAGTAGCCATGTGTGACAAAATGAGGAGTTGTGGGTTGTTTTCCATTCATTAACTCGAATGGAATGTAGCCCATCATTGAAATATTCTATAGGTTGTAGTTTAACTGGAAAACATCCAAAAAGTCTGTCCAATTCATCCGATCTGCCTATAACTTCATCCCCACAAGTGTGAACAATGTTTTCCAAAACGTACTCGTGAACCTTGCATCCCTATCTAACACAATGTTCAAAGGAAGGCCCCAATACTTCACTATGTGCTTGAAAAACAACTTCACAACTTATTTTTCACTTCAAGGAATATTTGTCACAACGAAGACAACATACTTGGAGAATTGATCCACCACAACCAAAATCCCATTGTGTATCCCTACACCATCAGAAGTTCTATGATGAATTCCATTGAGACACTCATTCACAATCTCTCCAAAATTGGTAAGGGTTGCAACAACCCTTCTCTCACTTTGGTGTATGTCTTATCCTATTGACATATAAGGCAAGTGCGAACGTAGTCCTCCACATCCTGCTTCATCTTCTCCCAAAAGTATCCTTGCTCCAACGACATCATTGTTCTTCATTGTCCTGGGTGGCTAGCCCAGGGAGAGTCGTGACATTTGTTCACAATTTCCCTCCTGAGGTTGGATGACTTAGGGAAATATATTCGCTCCCCAAAGTACAACAATCCATCACATAGCCAAAACTTCTATGTTTTTCCCTCCTTCACCTGCTTCATGATGTTGTTCACTGCATGATCATGCTCTAACTCTTCCTTGATATTTTCATGCAATGCTTCCAAGACATGAATCTAACTAGGCAACACCAACTACTTCCTTTTCCTTAGAGTTTACTATCTTCACCGCAGCTCCACATAGGGAGAGTCTAAGTCCTATATCCTTTGCTACCTCAACCTTCATAAATTTGTATGAGGCACATGAGTCAACTAGAGATTGAATTATTCTTTTGTCAATAACCATATCCACAAAACACAATTGATGGTCTTGGCTACCAAGATTTCCACCCAAGGCACCCAACACACCAACCCTTTATAGCTTGCTGCAAACCGAGCCTTGCCACTCTTTATTTGTTAAGTGAAAAAGAAAAACATAATCACAATACAACATACCTTCATTGTGCTCATCTTCTACGAACTATGTGGGAGTGCCCCTTGGTCCACCTGTTGGCCCTCGAGAAAGTTTTGGTAGAACGTTGGTCGTGTTTGACCATTTTGGGGACTTCGACAGGATGGTCGAAGACGGAGCACCCACACAAAGTAGAGATTGAGGGATCTCACCCTTTTTGTGGGATTTTTGGGTTTTAGGGTTCATATAAAGGGTATGGGATATCAACCCATGGGTTTACCCATGTTTAGGCCCCTTTTGTAATGTATAAATAAGTATCTAGGCATTGTAAGAAGTAGATATGGTTAGCTACGTGCAAAGTATGAAGTGATATGTGGCTTAGTGCATGAGTAGTTGGCTTTGTGCATAAATGTGTTGAGGCTTGCAGAGCTAAGTGCAAGTGTCTTGTAAGTGCTTTGTGCACAAACTGTGTAAAGGATCTGTTCTTTGACCTAACTCGGGGAAGGAGGATCTGGCGAGGTGCACGTAGATCTCCTTTCCTATGAAGAGTTGGATTTGTGGCTTGGTGTCTGTAAGGATATTGAAGAGACTAATAAAGAAGAGAAGAATATTGGTGGACGTAGCCCCACACTGGGGTGAACCATGTATATCCCGTGTCGATGTGGTTTGTGTTATGATGTTCATACTATTTATGTATTTATTTTCTTAATCTAGATGTATGATAGATCCAGTTGATTCTCAGTGCTTTATATGTGAATGAATGATAGAGCTACTCTGATGTTATGTGATAAATGGTTAGATGTGCTTAGATCTTGATTATTACTGCCTTGATCTGTAATTAGGGTTTTAACCTGGATGTGAAATACTAATGAATGTCATTGGCTTAGTGACCTGTTAAGTATTGTGATCACAGATATGTTTCATAGCTAGGTTTTAGACACTTGTGTCCTCCAACCCCCCATGCCTCTACCTCAGGTGAGACTTCATCTGCTTCGCAGGTCTTGCCAAAAGGGCCAGTAGTTAGGTTTTTGTTGGTGCGTTGTTTAAGAGTTGAACCCTGGGTCTGCCCCTATGCCAACAAATGGTTATGTTGTTGGGACCTGAAACTGTGATTCTTGGGAACTGAAGAAAAGAGAAAACTTTGTGCATAGACCTATTGTTGTAGTGCATAGTATTCTACTTGACTTGCGAAGCTCTGTTCTAAAATAAAAGTTTGAAAGTGGTAAGGTCTTAAATATTTGTGCTCTAGTAAAGTTAAGATAAGTGGACAAATTTTCTTCGAAAGTATGAATCTAGGTATGTTTGATAGATTTTTTCCTAGTCTGAAAACTAGGGCACAACTAGAAGAAAGAAGATTTGATATGAATAAATTTGATAGAGTTAGTGAAAGATATGTTAGTCCTATGCATAGAAAGAATTTTTGGACTAACAAGTGGATGTAGGACACTCGAAAGAATTTTTTCATATTACAGGTCCATCACTGTGATCCTAGTGCACAGTACAGGAAAGGTTGGGTATCGTTTAAGAGAAAGAGAGGATTGACATTGTGATATAACTGCAAAAGACTGGGACATCTTTCTAAGGAATGCCTTGGTATCAGTCCTATTTTTCTTTGCTGTAAAGTTGTTGGTCATAAGGTTTTGTATTTCCCTAGAATGATTTCTAAACTTGAAAAGATGAACTTGAACCAAGAAAACCATGAAGAAGGTCAAGAGACTAAGGATATGCTAGAGAACCAAAAAGAATCAGAGACTATAATAATAATAATAATAATCTATTTTTAAGGTCACGACCAAGCCAACACACCAAATTGGTGTATGAGACCCCCTTGTTTTTGGGACAAGGGACCCCCCTCTGCCTAGCGATTTGACTGATAAAGTCTACGAAGGTATACATACCCTATCCCCCTCTGGATTTGAACCTGTGACCTCTTAAGAGGAAACACATGTTCTTAACCATTAGGCCCATTGTAGATGAAATAAACACTGAATGATCACATAGACATCAGTTTACCAGAGATATTAAAAGAGAAAGAGTGTATAGAAACAAGAATAGGAGACTTCGACATCAACTGTGTTTTGGATGAAGAAACACAAGTGAATATTATGCCAGAAAGTACTTGGGAAATTTTAGGAAAGCCTGCTATGGTTCCTTTGTTGGGAGGGATAGGCTTATTTAAAGGAAAGATGATAACCCTATGTGGAAGACTTACTCATGTACCTATGATAGCCCATGGAGCATCGACTGAAGAATACTTTGAGGTCATTAAGTTTTTTGAGAACAACGCTCCTTTTGCACTTTTATTAGGAAGGACTTGGATTGAGAAAGATCAGATCTGAAGGAAAGAAGAAGAGGAAGCCACAAAATAGAAAAAGAAATAATTAAGGGATTTCATGGATAAGAGAATAATGCACTTAATACAAGAAAAAGAGGACAAGTCAAAGAAACTGAGGGTCAGAGACCTAGCTGTCGAGGTTGAAAGAACACAAGAAGGCTTAAAGAACATGTCCATGCAAAAAAGAAGTGTATACACTCTGGAAATAGTAAGAGAAGAGGTATTACTCTCAAACCATGTGAAATACCCTCAATAGTGCGAAGTTACCATGATATGAAAAGATAAGAACAAGAATGGAAAGAGGAATCCAAAGACTCAGATCACAGGAAAGAAGGCTAGAAACCTCAGTAAGAAGAAAGCAAAGTTAGAAAAATTGTAGGAGGTTCCAGAGAGGACTTTGTAGAAGGAAGGCTTGAAAAACTTGAACCTCGTCGGAATAGCAAAACAATGCAGACTAGCACTTCACCAAGGCGACTCAATATGACCATTGGAGGTGTCCCGACCATTAGAACGACGCTTTGGAATGGCTAGAAATGTAGTTATTGCTAGAAATATCGCCATTGGACCGTTGGGACCATGCCATAATGGATGGAATCATATTGATTGAGGCATTCCTGGCCTTTGGAGGAGTCTGTTACGATGTTGTTTATTTAATCCGTCGAATGCCTCACCAGGGATACTTTTTCAAAATGAGATATTCGAGATAAAAAAGAACTGATTCTATTTCATTGTTCTTTCAAGACCTCGCCATTGATTATTTTGAGTATCTGTCGCAAACCTTAGATATTTGATCATGAGTGTGCATGTCGGGTGACCTTAGGGCAGTAGAGAAATCTATAGAAGTGATCCTGATCGACCTTATGGCTAAGAGAGTCATGTCTGCAGGAGTAGAGGCCTCATCAAAGGCCATATTGCAAGCATCCCCCTCGACTACATGTCAATCTAGTCGAACAATGACAGAGAAAAGAAGCAAGCACCGCGACAACCTGGCGAACGTGAAGATGATCCCATCGGTCTTGCCCGACTACATCCCACCTCTAGATGGCATGGTTAGTCATGATAGCATCCCACATGACTTTGAGTACATGCTCATCACTGCATACTTCCTAAAGGGGATACGCGGAGTTGGACTGCAGTTAGGACCGATCCCTGATCTTAAGATCGGTGACTTTAACCTGGGAGACAGGAAGAATTATGCATTGCTCGCACCACATAGGTACTTGAAAAATATGACTGGGAAGAAGCCAAAGATATCTCCCCAGCCATGGATTAAGGATATTGTGAGATCCACCATCCTTAATGTGATGAAGATCCCATACTTCGACAGACATCAGGAGGTTAACGCATGCATTAAACTCCTCCTGTCATGATACCATGGAGTTCATCTATGGTTAGATAGGCGTGTGACTATGGATCCAGCGTTGATCCACCTCATTATCAAACTAAGCATGCAGGGACCAGACCCTCATAAATTCTACCCAAGAAAAATGTCAGATCGCTCCTTGGTGCAGTGCATCAACGAGGCGTATGCTGATGTGGAGAAAGGGAAGTGAGGCTACAAGGTAGCCTCCATCCAATATGGTGCAATGCACCTAGATTGTCAGTTGATCACTGGAAATCTCATCAGAAAGAATAGACCGATGCAAGTAATAGGGTTTGTCGTCGACCTCGCAGGGAAGTGCATCGAGGGCATGCAGATAAACTAGGTGAGCTACCTTGTCAATGAGTTGGAGAAGGACTGTTGTGAAGCACAGGACCAAGGTTATGAATTCCACTTCAGTTGGATTTTTATTTTTATTTCATTTTTTTCTTGGGAGATGCTAGAGGGAGAGACATTCCCTAAATTCGAGCCATTCGAACCACTAGTCGCGAGGTTCACCACCTTGTGGTATTCAAGAGATATGGAGAAGTAGTGGCAGTCGAAAGTTGTCTTCCACACTTACTACCTACAGCTCACGTGATCCATTAAGCCATTCCCTCGAATGAATCTGAACACCTTGCATGATTACAGGTGACTAGCGAAGTTTCACATAGATCGCCACTTCATTTACATCAGTGTGCGTAGGGATGCAAGCAAGGAGGAGCTGCAGTCTTATTACAAATTAACTGATGAAGACATGCATGATATAACCAAGGAATGGTCAATTGAATTCCTTGTACCAGTCGAGCAGAAAGAGATCTCCAACCCTGATATCATCAAAAGTCCTTTAGTCACTTGGACGGAGTGGGATGGAATGAGCAACACTAAGAAGTAGAAGAACAAAAAGGAAGAAGTGCGGGAGATAAAAAATGCATCAGAGGAAATTGCGCCTGATTCGCCTAGAGGAGGAGGAGGTGATGAAGTAAAACAAGAGGAGGAAGGGGAAGAATACAAGAAGGAAAAAGGCGAAGTAACACCGCCGAAGGATCCCCTTACAGAGGCCAAGACATCAAAGAAATAATTTTTTCTCCAAAGAAACCCTTAGTGCAAAAGAAATCCCGAGCCAATGAACCTAAGTTGCAGAATGTGCTCACAGTGGATGATATTGACCTCATCATCACAGTTGTAGTAGATACTTCAAAGGATATTTTGCAGTGGAATGAAGCAAAGCAGGAGACAATGTATGACAAAATCCAGGCAGAGCTAAAGGGGGTACAACAATCTCTCTATTCAAGCCATGCATTGTCTACTGTGTCGTCATCATCAAAAGGTGTAGAATTGGGGGATGAGCCCACCCAATTGCGAAGGATAGTAGATGCGAGAGAGGCTCACCTTTGTCAATTATAGGAGGAAAAAAAGAAGGCCACAGAGGCCTTGAAGAAAGCAAAGGAGGAATCCCTAGAGCAACATCGAGTTGTGCAGTAAGAGAAATATGACCTTAGAGAAAAGTTTGAAGAGGAAAGAAAGTAGACCCAGAGAGAAAAAGACCAACTGCTCGTGGTGCAGACTGTGGTCAAGGAGGCAGTGTCTAAATCACTTCACTCTGTGTCGGACTTAGCCCATATGGAAGAAGAGATAGCTGAGATCCAAGTAGGAAATCTTGTTGAGGCCATTTAGTAGCTTCACACAAGAGTAGCAAAGTTAGAAATGAAAGCAGTGTCAAGCACTCCACAAGAAGTGCGAGATCAAATGGAAGAAACTGTCAGGAACATAGTATAAAGAATCAAGGAGTTGGCTTCAGAATGCAAGAAACTTAGTAACCAAAGTGCGCAGACCTATGAGCGCCTTGCAGAAGACTCGAAACTAAGGAGATTGGAGGCACAACTCTAGGATGCGAAACAATGGGCATTGATAGTGCAAGCACAGCTGAAGCAACTTACGGTTGTTGAGAATATGAAGAGATCACAGAAGTAGCGCGCAGTTCAACAGAAGGTCACTGCTATCCAGAGCAGAGTGATGGAGGTGACACATCGACATCAGTCGGTGTAGGACAAAGCTTGCACCCTCTTTGAAGAGATCAAGGGACAAGGATCATAGTTGGAATAGGTGGTCACAATAGTATATCAACACCTAGAAGGGAATTTCACCGAGAAAGTCATCTAGGAGTTCTCTGAGAAGGAGGCTTTTGTGAAGCAGCAAATCGAGGCAGATCAAGCTAAGTTCGATGCCTTCGAAGAAATATTTCCTAGATCAGAGTGAATCGAGATGAGTCACAGGTGAGTGTTGGGGGTCTGTTGGCCCTCGACCAAGTTTTGGGAGAACGTTGGTCGTGTTTGACCATTTTTGGGACTTCAACAGGCTGGTCGAAGACAGAGTTCCCAGACGAAGCGAAGATCACGGGATCTCGCCCTTTTTGCGGGATTTTTGGGTTTTAGGGTTCATGTAATGGGTATGGGATGTCGGCCCATGGGTTTAACCATATTTAGGCGCCTTTTGTAATTTATAAATAAGTATCTAGGCATTGTAATAAGTATATCTGGTTAGCTACATGCAAAGTATGAAGTGATAAGTGGCTTAGTGCATGAGTAGTTGGCTTTGTGCACGAAAGTGTTGAGGCTTGCAGAGCTAAGTGCAAGTGTCTTGTAAGTGATTTGTGCACAAACTGTGTAAAGGCTCTATCCTTGGACCTAACTCGGGGAAGGAGGATGTGGCGAGGTGCACACAGATCTCATGTCCTATGCGTAGTTGGCTTTGTGGCTTGGTGCCTGTAAGGAGATTGAAGAGACTAATAACGAAGAGAAGAAGATTGGTGGATGTATCCCCACACTGGGGTGAACCACGTATATCCTAGGTCGATACTCTTTGTGATATGATGTTCATATTGTTTATGTATTTATTTGCTTAATCTAGATGTATGATAGATCTAGTTGATGCTCAGTGCTTTATATGTGAATGAATGATAGAGCTACTCTGATGTTATGTGCTAAATGGTTAGATGTGCTTAGATCTTGATTATTACTGCGTTGATCTATAATTAGCGTTTTAACATGTGATTTGAAAGACTAATGAATTTTATTGGCCAAGTGTTACATTAACTATTGTGATCACATATATGTGTCCCAGCTAGGTTGTAGATACTTGAGTCCTGCAACCCCACCTACCTCTACCTCAGGTGAGACTTCATCTGCTTCGCAGGTGTTGCCAAAAGGGCTGGTAGTTAGGGCTTTGTTGGTGCATTATTGAAGCATTGAACCCTAGGTCTTCCCCTGTGCCAACACCACCACTTGGTTCAAAGGTGCTTTGTTGAAAGTCCCTATAGATCCTGGTTCACTGCACAAACCAAGTGTTGTTCCTGAGTTTGTAATTTAAGGCTCTAAAGTACACCATCAAGGCATCCGAAAAGACAGAGAGGGATAAGGATAAAAGTTAGGTTATATGAAAAGGGCTATTGTTGATTCCTTAATAGTCTCTGTCTAGCTTCCCAGTTTTCTTGGATGCTAATGTCCCTTTCAATAACTGCCCATGAACGTTCTAACTTGAACCGGTTATTTGTTGTTTGTAGGATGGTATTAAATAAATTCAAAGCAATGCTTGTTTGATCTGATAGTCTAGGTTTGATATTAGGTTGTCTTGTAACTGGAATAGACATGGATGAAAAGGATTGAAAGAATAAATTCTTGTGTTTTCTTTTAAGGGTTCGCTATTTCTGCTTAAAAATATGTAAGAAGAATTCCAAAAAACCTTGAATTAAAAGTATGACAAAACTAAAGGCCATTTTTGGTATCTGAGTTAAATTTTGAAAAGGGAATATGCATGAAGTGAAAAGAAAACATAAAGCTTCCGAACAGGGTGAGGCATCGATTAAAGAGGATTCTCACTTTGTTGACAGGAGAAGAAAATAATCAGGAAAAAAATCTTAATGAAGCATATGATATTGAAATCTAAAACATTTGCAGGTCTTGTATCTATTGATAGCTGATACAAAGGAAAGGTTGTAAATATTAAATTGCAAGAATAATTAATTACCACAGTAGAGGTTGTACTAAATTGTAGTTAAGCATTCATTAAAGAGATATGTGAAAAATATGAAACAATGGATAAACACATAACTCAAACTTGACCAGATCTAGAATCTTCAACATGTATTCGTATTAATTCAAAAATATCTTCAAATTCTTCTTTACAATGCGCCCAGAAAAAGCCTTAGATCAGTATCCTAAAATTATATTTATACCAGATCCTTGATGATTGTTGGTTGGTGATCTCCTAACTCCTAGGGGCAAACAAATACAAAAATTGCAAACCCCAACCGTTTGCATGATTATCATTTATTTTCCTATCATCTCAATAATATAAGTTTTCAAAATGATACTTCATTGTTTTATTGAAGTATATCCTTCTTTTGACCTGATACATTCAATACATTTTTCAAGAAAATGTACAAAATTTCTGGGAGGCTCTGGAAGATCCTTTGCTTCAAATAGATAGAATTTTCTCTAAGTTTCTTGAAGTCGATCTTCAATCCCCTTACCAGTAAACTTAATTGATTGAAATTTTAAGCTTGGCTTAACTAGCCACATGTTTATTAGGGTAACATAAATTTCCTTTAACTGTGAAATTTCCATTTGAAATTCGTTCAAACCCTCTTTGAAATTCAATTGGTGTCTTACAATGTTTATCTATCCTAATTGCCCAGTGAAATTGTCTCTTCCAATTCCTAATGATTCCTTGTCCAATAAATCAAATATTGTTTCACAATCGTCTTTGATTTCTTTGAGTATTTTCTTATATTCTGCTATGTTGTTTTCCCATACCTTGAGCATGATATCGCCTCTAATCTTCTCTGTGATAGAAAGCTTTGGAATTTTCGATACTTATTCATTTTTAGAACATACAACTACCTTAGCTACTTGCTACTTTAGCTTCTTTTTCTTTAAAAATAACATTATCAAGAGCATTGCTTGCTTCCTGAAAATAATTCTAAATAATCTCTATTTGGGAGATCACTTTCTGTTGCTCGGCTTCTACCTTCGCATGTATTTCCAATGATTGGTCCTGAAATTTTTTTAGGTCTATAACCTGTCCTTTTATTGAATTCAATTTAGCCTCTAGTTGTCTTACCAATTCTTCTTGCTGAATAACTTGTATTTGGATAGCCAACATCTTCTCATTCATCTCGTCTAGACTTGACTTAAGCGATTGAATTTTTTGCTTGTCAGTAGCTCTGGCTTGCTCTAGACCTTTATTTATTTCTGCTTTGATGTTTTTCTCAATATCTTTTAGTTGATTTTGCAATTGGGTTATCCTGTGGTTACTTTGTTCCAACCTTGCTCTCATATTGCTAACAATGAATAGATTTGTTGTTGTCAGTGCTCCCATGGATCTGGCCACCTCTGTAGCAAAATCTCCCTCTTCCATGTTTTTCCCATCCACCAACACCCTGTGTTTCTTTGCCATACCACCTTCTCTCATATACATCTCCTGTTTTAATACAGCCTTCCACCGTATATTGGTGATTTCAAACTGGAGTTTTGAAAGGACTGCTTTCACCAAATCCTGAAATGCGAAACGCGAAAAGTCGTTTTAATCCTTATTAATCCCATTTGAAACTAACTTAAATTCGCTTTAAACTTTGTTAAAAAAAAATTGTGATTTCGCATTTTGGAATTTCGGGGATCCTGTACCCATGAGGTATGTCATAAGAAAACCCCGAATCACGAAATCACGATGGGATTAGTTTAGATGTTGATTACTTGTATTAACGCTTTAATCAATTAAGATTAGTAATTAACTTCTTCTTTTCAGAAAATCGGGGACCGGGAGTTCAAGGGCTGATGTTTTGACAAAACTTTGATACAAAGAAAACCGAATCACGAAAGATAATGAATTGTTGATCATGTTTAAGATTTTAATTAATCATGATTAGAGGATACTTTGTGAAATGCACGTCAGGACTTATAGCACCTACTTTTTCCTTTTTATTTATTACTTTAATATAAAGCCTTTTCGGGATTTCAGCATCGGGAGTCTAGATTTGTTAATTAGGAAAAAATGCTTTGTGAAATGTCGAATCCCGAAATGCGAAAAAATCGAAAGACTTTTGACTCATTTTTAGGACTAAGGGTGGCTCCATGACTAGAAAAAAGAAAAGCTTCAGTTTTAAAGGGATGCAAAGTTAAACTTTGTATCATCATTAGGCTCCATCTAGGGATCTGATTTCCTTGTGGGACAAGAAGAACATGTATACCAAGTGCCTTCATTCGGTAAATGGGGTCAATAATTCAACTTTGTGAAATAGACCACGAGGGAAAACGAGACGAGACTTTAGGATCTCTACATTTGATTTTGAAAATTCTTCAAAAATAAAACATCTGATTTTCTCGAGTTAGGTTCTCAATAGATTTCCTTTTCTGAAACTGACCTCAGATCTGTATAAGATAATCAAAACCAAATTAACCATTCTACCAGGTTTCATATGATTCTGTTTGCATCAAGGTAAAGTAAACTTAAAGGTGTCAAATTAGGGGATCCCAGAAACCTATAATATGAATCCAACTGAAAGAAGAAAAGTTACCAGAGCATCTTGAAATTTATGTATAACAACCTTATCAGATATAAAGATATTGCTTCACTGCCAGCGAGCCTGTTCAGTACCCCGGTGAAGTTATCAGACTTCCCATATTGAATTTCCTTTCACCACTTCATTTTTTTTAAGCATTTAAATGATGAGATGAGGGCAATCAATATAATGAATTTCCTTTCACCATCTCTTTGGACTAGATGGGGGCAATCAATATAATGAATTTCCTTTCACCATATTTCTGTGTATATTTTCTTTTAATATGAAGTGGGGGCAATCAATAATCATGTAATATACTCAGGAAGGTATCTGCTTGAATTTTTTAAGAACAGAGGTTTGTCAACTCACTTAAATAGCTCTAGGCCAATCTTCTCTCTTTCCTTCAAACATCATTGACTTCAGGGAAATTCTTGACATCCTTTTTGAATTTCCTTGAGAAAAATCAATCAATTTATTCTTGTCAGGAAGGCTAATAAGGTTAGGATTAACCTAGACATACTTCTGGTTCAGCTAAAGTTAAAGAGCTATAAATTCAACCTATTCTTGTTTTTGAAGGTTTGTTTGAGAATTTTCAGAACCAAAGTGAGACCTTTCTTTTCTCAAAGAACTCATGATAAAAATTCAGGGTCAGGTGAGAAGCGAGATTTTCCATGCTTAAGGGGAAAGTAAAGGGCTTCCGAAATACTATTGCACACATGACCATTCTTAAGAATTTTCTTCATTTTTTTTTTTTTTTTTGAATCTCAATGATAACATTAGCATCAATTGAAGTAATGATTTATTTATTCGTAACTCTTAGGGTAATTTAGCTTGAATTTTTAGAGCAGAATCTCATACCTTGGTAACTCCTCGTTTGTTGGCCAAAAGGCTGTTAATTTCTTACCTTTTTCATCGGAAGATAATTAATATACTTATCTGTGTCTGTCACCGTTTTAGCATCTCTAGTCTCTTGGTTGGTCAACGACTTTTCTGCAAAATAAGCCAGCATGCTAATTGTCAGGAAATCTCATGAATATATATATATATATATATATATATATATATATTCAAATGGAAAAAACTTACCGAAGGAAATGAAACTATAGAGTAAGCGTGAAAACAAACTGGTATGTACAATGAGAGTTCAGAAATACATTACTGCATGAAGTGTTTGAGGTGTTGCCCATTTACAGGGGCGCTGAGAATGTTTCCATCGAGATTTTATAATAAAAAAACATTTTTTCCCTTAGAAACCGAAATCTTATATGGGCCAAACCAGATTGGATCGAACTTGCCATGTTTACCAGTGTCTTCTCTCCTGGCTTCCCATTTCAAGACCAAATCACCAGGGAGGAAAAATCTATCTTTAGATTTTCGATCGAATAAGGCCTTCATGTTATCCTGATATCTCTGTAACCTTTCATTCACTTCAGCCCGCTTTTGTTGAACTTCAACCAGCTGGTTTATCCTCCTGGTAACATCGTTGGGTTCTTCATTTGAATCTTGCCAAAGTTTCATCACGGGTAGAGCAAGATTTATTGGTAAAATAACATTGGTTCCGTATACCATCTGAAAAGGGGAAATCCCAATTGATTTTTTGGTACTTATCATGTTAGCCCATAGAGCATATTTTAAATGGATATGCCATGCTTTCTTATTTTCAGTCAAAACATTTTTTATCATAGTAATCAGACTTTTATTAGACAATTCAGCCAGACCATTACCCTGCAGATAGTAAGTTGTTGAGTGTCCTAATATGATGTTGTATTTTTGGTAGAATCTTACCATGGCCATTGACTTAAATGCTTGGGCATTATCAGTGACTATCTTTCAGGGACAACCAAACATGGATAAAATATTTTCTTCTAGGAAATTGATTACCACTGAGTCGATTGCATTTATTGTGGGAATGGCTTCCGCCCATTTAGTGAAATAGTTTGTAGCAGTTAGAATCCACTTGTGTTGTGCGCTGGAATGTGGGTGAATTTCTCCAATGAAATCAAGACCCCATTGTTGAAATGGAGCTTTGGTTTTAACTGGAACTAAAGGTAAAGCTGGGACTTTCTATTTTCCTTTAAACAACTGACAAGGAGTACAAGTTCGGACTTTAGTATTCACATCAATGAATAATCTGGGCCAGTAATACCCGACTCTTAATATTTTATAAGCCATTTCCCACCAAGCATGGTGCCTACCACAAACTCCCTCGTGGAATTCATCTATAACCATTTTTGTTTCGGTCTCGACTAAGTAGCTCAGTAGGAAACCCAAGGGGTATTTCCAATACAATTTACCATCTATGATACAATATTTTACAGCGTGTAACTTCAGTGTCCTGTTTTTAGATGGGGTTAACTCACTAGGACATTGAAGGGTCAATAGGTAAGAAACGATATCACGGAACCAGACTGAAGTAGAGAACTTGTCTTGAATCTCAGTTGTGGGTGCAGTGACGTCAAGCTCATCTATTTCTAGAAATCCCTCATTTTCTTGTAGCTGATTTATCCCAAGTGATTTTAGATTTGATTCGGCTAGCAATTTGGCCAAACCCTGACCTTTGATAATTTTAGTCGGTTTGACTTCCAAGTCGAACTCCTGGATTTTAGCCAGCCACCTACCTCTTCTTCCGTCATTGTCTGGTTGCACCAAAATTTCTTTAACAAAACTTGACGGCACATAGGCAATGATCTTCGAGTGCAATACGTAAGTTCTGAAAGCCTTGAGAGCTTTTACCATTGCATAAGATTGTTTTTCCAAAATGTCATATTTCAGCTCATTGTCCCCGAGACTTATGCTAAAGAATGCAATAGGCCGCTCAAAACCTTCATCATTTTTCTATAACAATACAGTTGTGATTGTATGTTTAGAGGAAAAAGAGAAAATCAAAAACTCTTTTGTGTAATCCGGGCTTGCCAAGACTAGAGCTTCGCTTATTACTTTCTTGATTCATTGAAACGACACTTTGTCTTTGTTTGTCCATTTCACCTCATTGTTCTTTTTAATCATATCTGTAATCAATTTAACAATTTCGGCAAAGTTAGGGATGAATCTTCTCAAGAAGTTTATTTTTCCTAAAAAAAGACTGAATTTCTTTTACAATTCTAGGAATATTTATGGTATCTATCACCTCGACCCTTTTTGGATCAATTTTGATTCCATCTCTTGACACGATATGACCCAAGAGTTTACCTTCTTGCATTGAGAAATGGGATTTCTTGGGATTAAGTGACAAACCGAATTTGTGACATTTCTCGAAAGTTTCTTTGAGGTGTGTTAGATGTTCTACATCAGATCTAGAGAAAATAGTCAGGTCATCTAGATAGATAATGACGAACTTATCTCTTTCTCCCATGAAAGTGATATCCATGGCTCGTTGGAAAGTTTCCCCTGCATTCATTAAACCAAAAGACATTTTTTCATACATAAAAGTACCCCAAGGGGTAGTGAACGCAGTTTTTTCTTTGTCATCTTGGTGTACAACAATCTGATTGTAACCTAAAAAACCATCAATTATGGACATTATGTTAGCTCCAACTACTTTTTATAAAACATGATCCATCTTAGGTAATGGATAATTGTCTTTAAGTGATGATCGATTCATGTTTCTAAAATCTACACACAATCTGATCTCACTGTTTTTCTTTCTCACTGGGACTAAATTGGCTACCCACTCAGAGTATCTCAGTGGGACAATGATTTTAGCATCCAGGAGTTTTTTGACTTCTTTTTCTATTACCGGTAGTAGGATAGGGTTAATCTGTCTGAGTTTTTGCTTGAAATGTTTTACACCTGGTTTCAAAGGAATTTTATGTTCCATTATAGTAGTTTCATAAGTTCTCAATTCATCATAAGACCAAGCGAAAACATATTTATATTTTCTAAGCACCTCAGAATACTTATTTTTGATTTTCAGAGACATATATTTGGATAATTTCACCAACCTAGGATTTTCTTTGGTACCTATATCGCAATCCTCGACCTCGTCCAGCTGAGGCTGTAAGGTAGACTTCAAAGGGATGTCATCGGGGTTTAATAGCCTTTCTAAGGGGATCAGACCCTTAGGTATCTGATTATTTTTTAAAACCAGCATCCGATGGTTAGCGATTTTATCTTGGAACTTTTGGGGTTCTTCACCTTCCTGCATGATCCAAATGGGATCATTCTAGTTTTCTTGGTCAGCATGCGTTTCAGCAAAGTCATCTACTATCTCTAAAAATTTCTGGAGTTGTTCATCATCTTCAAAAACCTTCCAATGTTGTATGTTATTCAGAATGGAAGGCCTATGTCTCATTAATATATGGTATTTTAATTTGAAAGTAGTGGAAGGTGTAAACGTTGAAGCTGCTTTGGCTAACGCATCAGGCTGTTGATTTTCTGCTCTTGGAATATAATGAAAATTAACATAGGAGAAAAAAATTTCGATCAGATCCCAAACACAGTTCTGCTAATATCTTAACCTAGGATGTTTGGTCGGGTATTGATGATTTACCTATTTCACAATTAGCTCTGCATCACCAAATACTTCCAAGTTTTTAATTTTCATTCTCCTGGCATCTTCCAATCCTAATATTAGGCCTTCATACTCGCATACATTGTTAGTGTGGTCGGTATTCCACTATAATATATAAGAGAAAGGGATAACGAATTTGTCATTAGGGGCCACAAAAAACACCCCAGCTCCGACCCCAAAATAAGACGAGGCACCATCAAAAAACATCTTCCAAACACCATTGCTATATACATCCTATTTTACTTTCTCTTTTTATTTTTTATTTTCTGTACAACTTTCTTCTATACATAGATCGATATCATCATCGATAGATAAAATACAATTGCCTAAATCTTGGTCAGCAATATAAATAGGGTAGTTGTTTTGGTTATGTGGATCACTTATCGTGAATGCTAACCTAGTTTCTCTATACAAACACGTGAATTGTCCTCCAAAGACTGGGATCGTGGCATACATCATGTCAAGTTGGAGGGATCTGCCAATTTTAGTGCCCCAAGATTTGGATAAGAGCATACCGTACTTCGGGGGTATATCAACGAAGACCACATCCATTAAAACGCCTTTTACGGGTATCTGTGCAATATTTACGACTAAATGCTTTATCATGCCTATACACTTAACCTTTGTTGAATCGAAAGAATATAAATCTCCATAAGGTCTGGTAATTTCAAGACCGAGTCTCTCCATAATGGCTTTAGGCATTACATTGTGAGAGGCTCCAGAATCTAACATGCAATTATGGAGTAAGCGACCGTGCATAGTCAGAGTGATATAGAAAAGTGTGATGGTGTCTATAGCATCGTCGAAATGTGGGCCGAAAATTGTGTTAGGCTTGTCATCGTCTAAATTTATAACATCGGCCTGACTTTCATTTTCTGAAAAACTGATTAATTTGGCGATTTGTTTCCTGTAAATTGGATTTTTTTCCATTTCGACAAGAGGTATAGGGATTTTGATTTTATTTATTTCATTTTCCATATTAAAACTTCCTATTGTTTTGTTGGTCTCTATGGTTTAGGTTTCTAACCCCTTCTTTTCAGTCTTCCTTTGTTGTGAGGTTTTAGTTTCAATTACAGGGACTTTTGTTGACTTTGTCCTGGTGAGTTGTGTGTCAGTTGTCTTAGTTTTTATAGTCTGTTTTTTAGTTCTTTTTGAAACTGACTCATCCGTTTCACCCCTCAAAAAAATCTTTTTCACTAGGGGAGTTGCAAGGTTCTTGTTTCTAGGCTTTAGATTGTAATTTTGATGGAGTTTGGCCATTATATCGTCTACAATTCCCTGATAGGTTGAATTTTCAATAATACCGTTGTTTTTGTTTTTTTTGGATCTATCTTTTGTAGTTGCAGATCTTTCATAATCTTGCTTTGTTAAAAAAGGTTGTAGGCAGTCGTCACCAAGATTATTGATGTCCTCTTCTAGTTCCTCAAAATCATCCACATCTTCTCCTCCAATAAAGTTTTCACTTTTAAAGGGGGTTTGGAGTTTTTTATCCTCATTCTTAATCTGTCTTGGTGGATTTTGAGGGTTAGGATTCATTCTGAAATCCTTTCTGGGAAAATGATAATTTTTCACTTGATCTAGTTCCATCCTTGAGATCTTATTTGAGAGCTCTTTGATTATTCTAGCCATGTCATCTATTTTGTCTTCTGAAGATCTTCCTGATCCGGACGGTCCCCCTTGATCTCTATATCTTATGGTCTCTTTGCTTCCAGTTTCAAATTTGGTTTTCAACTTTCCTTATGCTATCATGTTTGACTCAATCTCTAAGGCATCATATTGCATCTTGGTGAGGTCTAACGATCTCCTTCCCTCAATAACAGGGTGAAATCAAGGTCGAAAGCCCCAGTGAATGTTACTTTCGCTGCAGGTTGGGAGGGTTTGACCTTGGTTGAGATCTTATTATACAATTTATTGAACCTCTGAGTGAATTCAAGGACTGATTCAGAGTGTTTCTTTCTTAGACCTCCAAATTCAGTTAGATAATAGAGATGGTATTTCCTTTTCCCCCACTGTCTAATAAAAACATTTTCAAGTTCCTCATAAGACGGTATAGATCCTGCTGCTAGGCCTCAGAACCAGGTTCTTAACTGTCCTTCAAAAGTTTGTACCAAGAGTCTTGAATAGACATCTTCATGTTCGAGTCCAAGGATATCGGAAAATTGGTCAAATAAATTGATGTGTTCGGCTGCAGTCAAATCACCCTCTCTTGTGAATTTCAAAATATTCTTCATGTAGTTTTCAAGTAAGTCATGTAGGGGGACTATAAGGACCAAAGGGGTATATCTAACATCCACATTTGCAAAGACTCTAGGGGGTGGTACTTGGCCTCTTGCTCCTCCTCCTCCAGCCCCACCTCCAGCAGAACCTCCTCCGGCCGTAGCCATTGATGATTTAGAGGTTGTTTCTTGGAAATTATGAGGAAGGGTTTCAGGAAATTGGTTATCGAGGGACAAGAAAATTGAGGAAGGGGAACTAGGGAAAAGTGGACTAGTTTCTTCATACTCACACGGTGAATATAAAGGAGAATTAACAAGATTTGTGTTGAGAAGAATAGGATGATCATAGGAGTTCTGAGAGATAGGAAAATGAACTTCGCAAAGTGAAGAAGTTTCAATCGAAGAGGGAAGTGACGCAGATCTTTTACCTTTGTTGGTGAAATAAACGGTTGGGAAAATCTCTGTTTTAAAATCAGGCGAGACCAAACCAGGCTCAAAGGTTGTAATCGTATTGGTAGGTAATTCCCTGTAATACAGTGGGGTATTAGATCCTTCAAAAATATCTCTATTTTTTGAATCTATAATTTTAGGTTGATAAAACCTATTTGTCGATGATACAGTCTGTTTAAGATATCTTCTTGATTTTAAATTTTTTTCCAGATCTGGAACAGGCGAACTCTGTTTGTTGTATGGGTTTCTTCTAGTATTCTTTCGATTAAAATCCAGTTTATTTATCTTGGAGTCGCCAAGTGAAAGATAAAGGTAGCCTTATAAGGTTTTCGATCTTTGTTCACTATCAAAGATAGAAAGTGTCAATGTCGTTCTTCCCAGGGAAAATCTTTGTTTCTTCGTTCCCTGGCAACGGCGCCAAAAAGATGTTGGTCCTTAGTTTGTACTTTAAGGCTCTAAAGTACACCGTCAAGGAATCCAAAAAGATAGAGAGGGCTAAGGATAAAAAGGTAGGTTATATGAAAAGGGTTATTGTTGATTCCTTAACAATCTCTGTCTAGATTCCCAGTTTTCCTAGATGCTAATGTCTCTTTCAATAATTGCCCATGAACATTCTAACTCGAACCGATTATTTGTTGTCTGTAGGATGGTATTAAATAAATTCAAAGAAATGCTCGTTTGATCTGATAGTCCAGGTTCAATATTAGGCTGTCTTGTAACTGGAACATTCCTGGGTGAAAAGGATTGAAAGGATAAATTCTTGTGTTTTCTTTTAAGGGTTCTTTATTTATGCTTCAAAACATGTAAGAAGAACTCCAAAAAACCTTGAATTAAAAGTATGACGAAACTAAAGGTTGTTTATGGTATCTGAGTTAAATTTTGAAAAGGGAATATGCATGAAGTGAAAAGAAAACATAAATCTGTCGAATAGGGTGAGGCATCGATTAAAGAGGAATCTCACTTTGTTGACAGGAGAAGAAAATAATCAGGAAAAAACTCTTAATGAAGCATATGATATTGAAATCTAAAACATTTGCAGGTATTGTATCTACTGATAGCCGATACAGAGGAAAGGTTGTAAACGATTAATTTGCAAGAATAATTAATTACCACAGTAGAGGTTGTACTAAATTGTAGTTAAGCATTCATTAAAAAGATATATGAAAAACATGAAACAACGAAGAAACACATAACTCAAACTTGACCAGATATGGAATATTCAACTTGCATTCATATTAATTCAAAAATATCTTCAAATTCTTATTTACAATGCGCCCAGAAAAATCCTTAGATCAGTATCCTAAAATTATATTTATCCCAGATCCCTGATCACTGTTGGTTGGTGATCTCCTAACTCCTAGGGGCAAACAGTTACAAAAATTGCAAACCCAAACCATTTGCATGATTATCATTTATTTTCCTATCATCTCGATAATGTAAGTTTTCAAAATGATACTTCATTGTTTTATTGAAGTATCTCCTTCTTTTGACCTGATACATTCAATACATTTTTCAAGAGAATGTACAAAATTTCTAGGAGGCTCTGGAAGATCCTTTGCTTTAAATAGATAGAATTTTCTCTGAGTTTCTAGAATCTGATATTCAATCCCCTTACCATTAAACTTAATTGATTTCAATTTTAAGTTTGGCTTAACTAGCCACCTGTTTATTAGGGTAGCATCCATTTCCTTTAACTGTGAAATTTCCATTTGAAATTCGTTCAAACCCTCTTTGAAATTCAATTGGTGTCTTACAATGTTTATCTGTCCTAATTTCCCAGTGCAATTGTCTCTTCCAATGCCTAATGATTCCTTGTCCAATAAATCAAAGATTCTTTCACAATCATCTTTGATTTCTTTGACTATTTTCTTATATTCTACTATGTTGTTTTCCCATACCTTAAGCATGATATCGCCTCTAATCTGCTTTGTGACAGAAAGCTTTGGAATTTTCGATACTTCTTCATTTTCAGAACATACAAATGCCTTTTGGAAAGTGGCCCTTGCTTCTTTAGCTTCTTTTTATTTAAAAATAATATTATCAAGAGAATTGTTTGCTTCCTGAAAATAATTTTGAATAGTCTCTACCCGGGAGATCACTTTTTGTTGCTCGACTTCTACCTTCGCATGTATTTCCATTGATTAGTCCTGAAAAAATTTCAGGTCTATAACCTGGCCTTTTATTGAATTCAATTTATCCTGTAGTTGTCTTATCAATTCTTCTTGTCGAATAACCTGTATTTGGCTAGCCTGGATCTACTCGCTCATCTCCTCTAGACTTGACTTAAGTGATTGAATTTTGCAACTGGGTTATCCTGTGGTTACTCTGTTCCAACCTTTCTCTCATATTGCTAACAGTGAATAGATTTGTTGTTGCCAGTGCTCCCATGGATCCCGCCACCTCTGTAGCGAAATCTCCCTCTTCCATGTTTTTCCCATCCACCAACACCCTGTGTTTCTTTTCCATACCACCTTCTCTCATATAAATCTATTGTTTTAATACAGCCTTCCACCGTATATCGTTGATTTCAAACTGGAGTTTCGAAAGGACTGCTTTCACCAAATCCCAAAATGTGAAATGCGAAAAGTCGTTTTAATCCTTATTAATCCCATTTTAAACTAACTTAAATTCGTTTTAAACTTTGTTAAAAAAACATTCGCGATTTCGCATTTCATAATTTCGAGGATCCTGTACCCATGAGGTATGTCATAAGCAAACCCCGAATCGCGAAATCACGATGGGATTAGTTTAGACGTGGATTACTTGTATTAATTCTTTAATCAATTAAGATTAGTAATTAACTTCTTCTTTTCAGAAAATCAGGGACCAGGAGTTCAAGGGTTGACACTTTGACAACACTTGGATACAAATAAAACTGAATCATGAAAGATTAATGAATTGTTGATCGTGTTTAAGAGTTTAATTAATCATAATTAGAGCATACTTTGTGAAACGTGCATCAGGACTTATAGCACCTACTTTTTCCTTTTTATTTATTACTTTAATATAAATCCTTTTCGAGATTTTGGCACTGGGAGTCTAAAGTTGTTAATTAGGAAAACATGCTTTCTGAAATGCCGAATCCCAAAATGCGAAAAATTGAAAGACTTTTGACTCATTTTTAGGACTAAGGGTGACTCCATGACTAGAAAAAAGCAAAGCTTCAGTTTTAAAGGGATAGAAAATTAAAACTTTGTATCAACACCAAGTCTCTTCTACCTCAGGTTGTGATGGGACACTTGACTCAACCTACCTAGAGTCATTCATGGCTTGCTTATATTGTACGAATCCATATTCCTCTATCCAAGGAGTTGCACCACCCAAGGTCACCCCACTCTTGGACAGTGCAAAGTCTATCATATTGTGCATCGTGTCTTCGCAAAGTTCTTAGTTGAGAAACTACTCTGATACCATTTATCACACCCCCAAGAGTCATGCCTAAGTCCAACCTTGGCATCTCATGGACATGTGGCACCATGATGGTTCTCACTTGGCAACGTTTATCAACCAATGATACTTCACCTGAACTAAACCTCTTCACCTAGAGCATACCCATACTCTGTTTTAGGCTACAGACGAGTCACATCCTTACTCTATGAAACTTAGTTGTATACTTAGAAATTTGTTAACATTCTTTAACACTTAGTCAATTTTGCATAAAACATAAAACATGTAAAACAAGAGAGATAGCTATAGTGTGGGCGGCACTAGTGATGCCTAATAATTGGCTTGACTTATTATATTATGAAACATAAACAAAGATTTATAAAGAGGGATATAATGTCCCTGTTACATAGATGGGAAGTCTCACGACTCTTCCTCATGCATCAAAACTATCTGCAGTTTTGTCACACCAAGACTTTCCCATGTGTTCCTCATTGCCTCAACCTGAGGTGGGCCCCACTTGTGAGCCTAGCCTCAGAGCTCCTTGTCTCTTTCCTTCACTTTTTCTCCTTGTATTCATTTGGTTGTGGGCCCTTGCTCTTATAGGGACTCCAAGGGTCACTAGTGTGAAATGTCATGTCTTTTGGGTGTGTCACACCCCTTCACGAATCATCACACTCAACCAAACCATCACGCCCCTCAATGGACCCAGTGTGCCCAAATGAGCCCATTCTCCCATCAACCATCACATCTCTTGGATTGACGTGCACCTACTTCCTTTTTCTCTTCCTTGTGTTGATCGTTGTGACTCTCCATGGGTGTGTCGATGGGGTCCTCCAACTTCTCTAGTGCACCCATGTTGCCAACAGAATATAGGTCGACTAATTGGGAATGCTCCCAAGTTGTCCCTCTCTTTCCCAAATGCAACCTAATTCTCCATCGCCCATCTCAAGGGAATAAGGGTGTGTTCCCCCTTGGGGTCGCACATCACCATCATTCCCCAAGGTAGTCATTCCCACGCCCACAATACACGTTATTTACCAACCATTTGCTTCCCTCCTTGTGCTCTTTGTCTACTCCATCACCGAATCTACCAAAGGAGTGTGTGCACTCGATGGGATCCCTAGAAGGCCTTACACTGACCAATTGAAAGAATGAACAAATTTACAATTGGTTTTGTGTAACGTTATACAATATTGTGTAATTGATATTGGTAGAGCCATTATTTTTTTATGCATGTTGG